>WOVY01012192.1:0-70753 GCA_013436015.1 Rhipicephalus annulatus | reverse complement strand
GACGAAGACTTGTGACAGACTGTACGTTGAACAGAATAACTTTTGCCTCCAGTGATGGTATGTCCACGCGTCTGGTCACGGGTCAAAGCGTCGTCACTTTCGTTAACTGAACTTGGTCACTACAGGCTTTCGTGGAGATGCCCCTTGAGACTAGTGTACGAGCTCTTTAATTCATTGAATACATCACTGGTGACGTATTTATGCTCCGTACATCAGTGGCGTTCGCTGTGATGGCGATGACTACCAGAAGGGTACCGTAACACAACCTCACTCGTGGTGCCCTGGCGGCCAAACGCTGCACATGAATTGGAGTCAAGGAGGCTTCTGTAACCCGCTTCATGTAGTCAAAGATTCTCCGAAATCAACATTCACTGCACCGGGGGTCCTCTGAATTCGGCCCATGTGAACACCACTGTTTGCAAGATGCCTGAATATTTGATTTCAAACGACCTGACCAAAACTAAGAACACTCAACCCTTCGAGCTGAAGTTCCCGGCGTTCAACGTTACTTCCATGCTTCGGAAAACATATTTTGTGTACTTGCCGCTTTGTCGGCGCTCCGAAAACACACGTGACGACTGATCGATGATTGGCACGCTGCACACTTTTACCGCATCCTTGAGCACAGAAAGCACTCTTTCTGAACAGTGCTGATATAAAATACCTTCGCGGGTCGTTCTGACTTCTTATTATTCTCGCAAAAGAGTTGACGTTCGTCAAAGGCACTTCTGTCTAAACTCCCCGACGCCGTACTACTCTCCAATTACCCGAAACGTCACAACAGTGCCACCCCACCACAGTTGTCGAACCACTGGTAACGCGCACTGAAAGCGAGATGGCCGTCGCTGTTTCGGAAGTTTCCCAATCACGTAGCACCATCAAACACTCACAAATGACGATCAGCGTCGTCTTTCGGTTCAGGTGGTGACTATAGAAACCGCCGGATGGGTTGTCAGCGGTGTCGCCTAGCCGTAGGCGATGTCCGCAGAACCATAGCGACGGCCGTTGGATATCCAGGAGCCTGACGCAGTAGAGACGAGACGAACCACTGGGTGTCCCTGCGTCACCGATCGAAGTTTTTCACTGACCACTTGACGGAACAGACCATCACACCACGCGCCGCTGTGTGTCGGGTGGGGGAGCCCGATGACAAGAACTTAAAAACAAAGATGGCACACTGGGCGGAAAGCTATGCGGGCAGGACGGCTTCGCGGACCGACCTTTCCCATTGGCTGATAGAAAGCTCTACGGGGCGGAGCGTTTGGTGTGCGTCGCACCAATGAGAGAGCGCCGAAGCGAAAGAGAGTGAGAGAGTTGGATTCGCTCGTCTCTGCAAAAAGAAATATTTCCACCGGTCGCGGACAAAAAACGAGAAATCACGGTACTACGTTCGCTAGCGCTTTCTATTCCCCTTGACGTGCCTTTTGATTCTTTTGTCGGTGTATTTTTTTAGTTTTGCTTCGCGTTGGAGGTGGCTGAAAAAAGACGTACGGTCTGACGTCGGATGGGTTTGTGGGCTGCAGGGGAGGACTAGCGAAGCCAGTTCTTGTCGCGAATGCCCCCCGTTGTTCGCAGCGCGGTGCCAAAGCATCGGCGCTCTTGATGGAACTGTAGCTTGCGCCCGACGCTTCCGAGCGGACCCTTGTGTAGCGCCTTAAACCGCGGGATATTTTTTACTGTGAATTTAGCGCTGAACTTTTTTTTGTCTAGTTACCGAAGCACTATTACAGGTGTCAAGTGTCTACATTTGCCGTCAAGGATAATAGGGTCGTTTAGCCGCGCTGGTTCACAGTATATGTTAAGTACAGAAACACCACACCGTCGCAATCGGCACGTAGCTTGTTTTAACGCTATCCCCATGCAAGCTGTCATTGTGCCCGGTGCAGCGGAACGAGATGAGCAAATTGGCTAATACAGTTTACTCAGAGACTACAATAGCTAAGTGCCGAAGACAACGGTAGTGTATTTCCGTACTTACCGTACGGAAAGCCGGCTTTGCTGGAACACTCTGTTACCACATGCACAGCCATCATGGAAAGTCCTTCTATATCCCTTCATTCATTCGTAGCTGTAGTTGTCAGTAGCGCTTTCGGTTCAATCTTTATGTTGCACAGCGAGGAATTCGCAGCAGAACCTTTCCAGTCAACTTCTTTATTCTGTGTAGTCGTTTGCTTAAAGAACAGAATCTGAAGATGATTTCTTTATTAGCGGTATTCCCATAATGTTTGGTCTATAAAGTGAAGCTATTCAGGTAGACAGTCGCGTTTTGAAATGCAGCCAGGTTTACCATGCATGGACGCTTTTTGAGTATCAAAAAAGTTGGGTGCACCGTTTTACAATTGGCTTCGTTGGCTTCGTTGGCACGAGGACAGCACATGAATTCGGCCGACTGGACGGCTTCATGCTCTCCCATAGTAGAGTATCAAGTACTCTGAATCGTTAACCACTTTTTCTAAACACACAGAGCGACTCTTTTATAGTGGAGTACCAAGTACTCGAGATCATAGAGTTTCCTAATATGCACTAGAGAAAACTCTGGCACTAGTGTCTATGGGAGTTCCAACGCAACGCGCTTTAGCGAGCATGGAAATGATGGGTAGTACACACATTTGTCTAATATTACTTCGTAATTCTGGCCTGCTTGTGGCTCCGTGTGTGTTTTTGTGGCTTGGATCTGTTTCTTCACGAAACGAAAAATCAGCAAATGTTCAGCGGTTTCGCTTCACCACCGTATTCTTTTAGACTTACATTTCCAAATTGGGTCACGAAGTTCAAAAGGGTTGAATCTTTCTTTCACAACAAAACCGAAACACAGCAATAAACGAAGCCGCAAGTACGATTCGCCACCCCGCAAGTACGAACACTATATATAGGCAAATGTGTGTACTACCGGTCATTCCCATGGTCGCTGAACGATCACAGCGATAGAGTCCCCTCTTGGTTAATTTTAGGAAATTGTATGCTCAAGATCGTTAACCGCTTTTTCTAGACACCAAACCATGCCGATGTGCCACGTCTGAGGAAGGCCGGGCGAATTTTTTGTCGACAGGGCCTGATCGAGTATGAAGACCACGGGCTAGCTATATGCTGACCCATAGTATAGAGTACCAAGTACTGTAAATTATTAACCACTCTATCTAAACACATTTAAGCTTTCCCGGCTCTGTGCTCATACCTCTCGGCTCACGCCGTTATTTTTGTAAACAGGGCCTCATCAAGCGTGAGGCCCACGGGCAGCTTTATACTCTCCCATATTAGAGTGTACACAGTACACAAACTCGTTAACCACTTTTTCTAAACGACTATACGGAGCCAATAGTGCACCAGGACAGCTTATAGCCCTCCCATCGCAGAACACGTATTCTGCCGTAGTATGTGCCACGTGAGCGCTGTTATAGGCGGTGGCGGTATTGCTTCGGGTCGCAAAAGGAGGAAACTTTGTCGCTGCGCTACCCCTCGCCATTGAGTCAATGTCTGGGGCAGATATTGCCTCCCCCTCCCCCCCTCCAACATATGTGACCAGCGAGGAGGAGAGCTTCCCCTAGTGAATTTATGGACCAGATTTTTCCATAGCATAGTAATATAGTAGTATAGCATAAAGAAGAAGAAGAAGAAGAAGAAGAAGAAGAAGAAGAAGAAGAAGAAGAGAAGAAGAGAAGAAGAAAGAAGAAAGAGAAGAAAAGAAGAAAAAGAAGAAAAGAAGGAAAAGAAGGAAAGAAGGAGAAGAAGAAGGAGAAGAAGGAGAAGAAGAAGAAGAAGAAGAACAAGAGAAGAAGAAGAAAAGAAGAAGAAGAAGAAGAAGAAGAAGAAGAAGAAGAAGAAGAAGAGAAGAAGAAGAAGAAGAAGAAGAAGAAGAAGAAGAAGAAGAAGAAAAAGACGAAGAAGACGACGTTTAATGAGAACAAGGAGGAGAGGCAGGCCTTGAAAGCGGGTTTTTGGCCGGCTACTTCTCACGGGGTAAGGTGGAAAGGGAAAGAAAGAGGAGGGTATGATGAGGGGTGATTGTGGTATAGCACAATGAGTCACTGCGCAGAAGGTCTCGTTGAGTGTAGTACACACACAACAGTCTCTACATCAGCAGATTCTCTAAAGACGGGAATCTAAACCTGTATTGCTTAGAAATGCGAGCAGGCCCGTTAAACTGCGTTGGGCGTTATCCACACGTTCCCAAGCACCCAAACGTTTCTCTTCCCGAAAGGGTCGACAGTCTATATATGTCCTCTGTGAGACACGTAAGAGATTATCTTTCAACTGCGTATAAAGGGCACACACAGGATGCGAATAATAGTTTCTGGCGTGCTACACAAGTTGCAGTTAGGATTTTGCTCTTGTCAAATCATGCATAAGCATCGTCGCGTGTATGCAACACCCAGCCGCAGTCTATGTATAGTAGCGTTTCTTGTTCTCTCCTTAGACGGAACTGGAGGCAAACAACACGACAACAGTCAAGCCTGTATATGCGCTTGTGGCGATAATCCGGATCATTCCATAGCCCTTGCATGGATGACTTCATACCTTTAGACAGCAAGGCGTTGATGTCAACGAATGAAGAGAGGAATGAAAAGAGAAGGGGAGAGGGTAAAGTTTATAGTTCCCTTGTACCCTTGTATGGTAAAGTACCCTTGTAGAGTATAATTCAACAAGGCGATTATAAAGGTACGTGACAGTAATGAAGAGTGATGTAAGGTTAGGGAGGACTGTAGCTCCAAACTCGAACAACTGATATGGGCAGTTCAACGGGCCCGCGATGCAGCAGAGAGACTTGATATTTCTGTTCCGGTGTGGGAGCGGCCCGCAACGTGCTAGAGAGCGTTCCGAAGGACCAAATAAAGTTCACCCATTCAGACATTCATTCATCTAATTATTTGATAACTAACTAATTATTAAATTATTCATTGCTGTGGTTATCAGTCCTTCTTTTGGTTGAACGTGTTCCTTGTCTAGTGAGGAATTTCTCGCAGACATTTAAGCAGCACCGTTCCAAGCATTCCCATGGTCTATAGCCGTTTGCCTAAAGGATTAAGTCTAGCGATGATCTCTTTTTTGCTGTATTCTTAATTGTGAAGGTTATAAGTGAAGCAATTGGTGTAAGCAGCTGAATTTACCAGTGTAACCAGGTTCATTGCTAAGGCTTTTCAGGATGACTTCGGCTAAGATCATCCGCGAAAACTTTGTGATTTCAACAGTGTTTTGAGGGAATCTTGACGAGACGCTTTAGGTGCCGACCAGTGCGGGCGCGCGATGATCGGCTTCTGCTTTCAAGAATGCTTTCCTGTGGTATTCACGAATTTGTCGCCGCGTTTTCAGTCCCATCGTGTGCATAAGTTCTCAAGAAATCAGCAGATACCACCTTTGTGCTGGTGAGTGGACTTTTAAACTGTTTTGGGGGCATTTTTACACGGCAATGCCACCGGGGGATTTAAGCCTAACAACCAAGGAGCCGATTGTCGCCGATGCGCCGACCCGGCGCCAACGTGACTCAACGCTCTGCGCGTTCCAGGACCTGCAACTGAGAATGGAATACCAAGTAGATGGAGAGGACATCTCTCCAGAGGATTGCATGAAGACGGGTTGGAAGGAAGCCGAAACGAGACGCTCAAGGAATAAGCAAGCCGCGGTTAGCGTTCTTGCTGCCAAGGGTTCGACCAAAGCTGGCGTTGCGGGAGACGCTCGAGCCAGTAGTAGTAGGTATAATATCAAGCATACAATTGTGCGAGCTGGACACATGCCGCCACTACCCAAGGACTTCAGCAAAATTGTGCAACGACCACGTGGAGGATTAAATATCTCGAGAATTGGCACTGGAGCCGTGGCAGACGCGATAGTACTGGCTGCCGGCATCAAAGAGGAGGACGCCATGCAGGACATCATCTGTTCCAACTTGCAGCAGAACATTATGATGGCAAGCACTCCGGACCAAGACAGAGCTTCAAGATACCTCAAGGTCAAGCAAATTGACATTGGAGGCAGAGTTTTCGAGATTAGCGCGTACGCCACGGCACCCCACGATACTTGTAAAGGAGTGATTCGCGGGATCCCCGTAAGCGATACTCAGGACATTTTGACCCGAAAGATTGTGAACGCGAACAACCCGCTCGCGCTGCAGGCCAAGAGAATCAAGGACACCGGGACAATCATCATAGCGTTCGAAGGACACAAGGTGCCCAGATTCGTGTGATATGGTCCTTCACTTTTGCAGTGCTCTCTTCACCGCAAGAACATCGATATATGTTACGTCTGTGGAAAGCTGGGACATCGGTCTGACGTCTGTCTGAACCCAGCTGAAACCATCTGCAAAGGCTGCGAGATCAAGAACCCAGATAGCCTGCACCAGTGCAATCCAAGATGCAGGCTGTGCGACGGTCACCATCCCACGGCAGACAAGGAGTGCAAGAACAGGTTCTTAGTGCCATACGTTGTCAGACGCAGGCGTTGGGAAAGATCGCGAGCAGCCGCAGAAGCCCGGGACGCATCAATCACATCGAGTCCAGACATGAGAGAAGAAGACGAAGTTTTTCCTGAGTGGAACGCTGGTTTCAGTCTCTGCTATTTTTTCTCGTTTTCTTTGGTGCTAGTGGAAGACGCCGCTCTTCTGCCTGCGGAAATGGACGTAGAATCACTAGGGCCTCCACCCATACGTCCTGCGTCGTCTGTGACCACTCTAAGAAAGCGCTCCGGCCACCCAAGTGACGTCGACAGTGAGGACACGCTCATGTACTCTACGGCCAGTGATGAGAGCTCCGATGAAAGTGACTTTGTGCCCGTGGCAAGACACAAGGCGAAGAGGAGGCTGCTTACGACACCTCCTTCCCAAAGTAAGGCCACCACAAATATTCATAAGCCCCCGGTTCACACTATTTTGTTTGTTCCGCTGAATGCCGCTGACAGCATGAACCGACTTAATCGCCAGGTCACGTCTATGTCACTTGAGGCACTCGTTCCGGGACAAATAACAGACGTGAGAATCAATGGCCGCAAGAACGTTCTGGCGATAGACGTTACGCAACGTACTGCTCTCGACGTATTGACCAAGGTGAATGTGCTCGGGAACATCAACGTACGTTCTTTCATACCAGATGGCAAGGACTCTAGGGCAGGTGTTATCTACGACGTCGACACTTCCATCAGCGAGATTGATTTTCCCACTCTTATCGAACCAGTAACAGAAGCTACTGTAATCTTGCAAGCCCGCCGTCTCGGGAACTCACGATGCGTGAAACTAGTTTTTAAAGGTGACAGCCTCCCAACTCAAGTAAGAGTTGGTCATTTTTGACACACAGTACGGCCGTTCGTGCCGAAACCTCTTCAGTGTCAGAAGTGCTGTAAAATAGGACACGTGAGTGCTGTTTGCACAAGTTCTGTTGTGTGCTCCCGATGCTCGGAGTCGCACAACACGGAAGCCTGCCAGGCAGAACATCGCAAATGCGGCGATTGCCAAGGTCCTCACGAGACGTCATCAAAGCAGTGCCCAAATGTGAAGAAGAAAATGCAAGTGCTGAGGCAGATGGCCAGAGACGGTTCTACCCACAGGGAGGCTGCTGCCAAAGTGCGACGTCGGCGTTCGCGTCATAGGAAAACTCCTAGGACATCCTCTGCCAAGGCCAGGGATACACCGCTACCCCATATCACGCACTCACCACCACAAGCATCAACAAGTGCCAACAACAAGCATCCTCCGAAAGACGCAAGAAACATTGACCCTGACGCGTGGCCAGCGCTGCCGTCAATGACACCGCCAGTAGAGCGGCAGCAACGCCCACTGAAAGCTACTTCAGAGCGAGTAAGTCATGAAAGTCAAGATAACGAAATAATAGACGTGATTAAGACGCTCATGAAGACAATTCGAGTACTCCTGAATAATATTCAGACTCCGGCTGCCCACAGCGCTCTTCAAACATTGGACGCTTTGAATCCGGTGATATCAAATCTACAGAAGCACCATGGCTCTTTCCCTGCAGCCCTTCCGTAAACAAGTGAAAGAGGCATCAATTTTCCAATGGAATGCCCGAGGTCTTAAACCCCGCATTTCGGATTTTCGACCATATGTTTTCAAGAATCAATTTCCAATTATCGTAATTTGTGAACCACGTCTTCACAATGCTATACGACTTTCTAAATACGAGGCTTTCAAATCTGCAACCCGTAACGAAACCAGTAAGGTCATTGTTTACATCAGGTGCGAACTCACATATATTGAGCATCCAGTAACATAGGATGACAGCAACCAATACGTGTGCCTGACAGTTAAGCGTAAGAACGTGAACTTCACGCTAGTGGCAGTATATATTTCGCCTTCAGGCCGCTTCGACCCAGCAAGATTAAGCGCCATTATATCAGCGACACCTGGGCCACGGATTATTACCGGTGATTTTAACGCTCATCACCCCCTGTGGGGAAGCTAGAAGATGGACCGTCGGGGAAGAGATGTGTCCTCCTTTGCATCTGACCACCAACTATATTGTTTAAATGACGGCGCTCCCACGTTTTTACGGGGTCTGACATATAGTAGCTGTCTCGACCTAACTTTTGTGTCAAGTAGCCTGAACATCAAGGTGCAGTGGTTTGCGGACAATGAAACGCATGGCAGTGACCACATCCCCACCTATATAAAAATCAAGGGGATAAGCAAGTCGCGAATCGCGCCCATTTCACGGATAGACTGGTCAAAGTACAGATCATCCACAGAGAAGCAATGCGAGAGAAACCAAGAAGGTTCTCTTGAAAGCCTAGAAGGTATAATGAAGGCCGCTATTCAAGAGGCAACGTTTAATTGTGGACCTTTGCCAGATTTTTGCAAATATGAGGTGGAGTTGGAGCGACTTCGCGCAATCCGTCGTCGCGCCGAACGACGTTACAGGCGCACGAAATCCATCTACGACTTGAGGGAAGCGAGACGTCTACAAAAGAAGATTCAACGTCGAATCAATGCACTACAGTCGCAACGATGGAAGTCACTATGCGAGTCGCTTGATCCCCACAAACCTCTTTCGCAAACATGGAGAATAATCCGTGGCCTACGAACATTGCCACAACAGGATCGTTCGTTCAAATGCCTTGCTCTCCACCAGGGCCGGCGTGAAATCGATGTAGCGGAAGACTTCTGCGCCAGGGTTGCAAACAAGGGGCCTGGGATCAACATGAGTAGCCTACGAAACGCGCCGGAGTCCAGAGACACTCGGATGGACAATATGTTTTCTCTAGAGGAGCTTCAGGCAGCATTGGCAGCATGCAAGCGCTCGTCATCGCCTGGACCCGATGGAGTCACTTACATGGCCCTTGCTAACCTAGGACGAACAGCTCGGCGTGCCCTTCTAGCTGTATACAATGACTCGTGGAGCAACGGTTTGGTTCCTCCTTCGTGGAAATGCAGCCGCCTTGTGCCCCTGCTCAAACCAGGCAAATCGCCTCTGGACATGGCCTCCTATCGCCCCATCGCGCTTGCCAGCTGTTTTGGAAAGGTGATGGAGAGAATGGTGCTGACACGCCTGGAGTGGTACTTGGAACATAACAATATATACCCCGACGCTTTGACCGGCTTTCGACGTGGACGGTCTTCCATAGACAATGTTGTTGATCTTGTCACGTCTGTACAACAGCAGAAGAGCCTAAAGAGATTATCAGCGGCTTTTTTCTCGGATATTAAGGCTGCATACGACAATGTATTACATGAAACCATCCTGGACGCCTTGGGCAGCATTGCATTGGGATGCTGCGTTTACCAATGGATCTACAGCTACTTGAAGGACAGAACCTTCTTCGTTCAGACAGATGCAACAAGGCAACATCGTACTTATCGCGGCGTACCTCAAGGTGGGGTTCTAAGCCCCATACTTTTCAACCTTACGCTCACCGGCCTCGTTGACGTCCTGGCACAATCCGTACATCTCTCAATATACGCGGACGACATCTGCATCTGGGCATCAGGGGTCACGCGTCTACACGTACGAGCCAGGCTTCAGACAGCGGCTACACTGACGTCAAACTACCTTCAAGGATAAGGACTGGAGCTGTCATATGAGAATTGCTCACTAGTTGCGTTTACGCGCAAGACAATGACGCCATAGCGCATCAGAGTTAATGGACATACAATCAGCTATCAAAAGAATCACCGCTTCCTGGGAGTAATAATAGATCGTGATTTGTCTTGGAGCCCTCATATCGCTTACATGAAGAAGAAACTGACCATGATCACTCACGTCCTAAAGTTTCTTGCGGGAAAATCATGGGGTGCATCGGTACGAGCCATGCTTCAACTGTATGCTGCACTTTTTCTTGGCTTCATGCGCTACAGCCTACCTGTGCTTGGCAAGGCCCGCATAACAAACGTACACGTCCTCCAGTCATTACAAGCTCAAGCACTGAGAATATGCCTCGGGCTGCCGAGATGCGCATCCTCCGCAGCGACTGTCGCAATCGCTCATGAACACCCTATCACAACCTACATTCGTGTCGATGCTTTAAGAACGCACATAAGACATGCCACCCAGATTCAATCGCATCACCTCGCCTCCCTTCCAACTTCCAGGCCATGCTCTGCGTTCTGCTGTATTATTGCCCCACATCACACGGTGATTCCCACGAACTTCACGCACGCAGCAAGACCGTCGTTACCATTGTGGTGTCTACATCCACTGGAAGCCCTGATAACCATCCCCGGATTGCAAAAGAAGAAACATTTGTCAAATTTGGCCCTAAAACAAACAACATTACTGTTTCTGCATGAGAAACACAGTGGACGCATTCACATTTACACGGATGGGTCGGTCACATCAACAAGTTCGACAGGCGCAGTGGTGATTCCGGAGAAATCCATCACGATAAAGTTCAGGACCTCGCATCTGACATCATCCATGGCGGCAGAACTCGCCGCCATTCGTGCCGCTCTGGAGTTTCTAGTTGAAGAACCGCAACAGACGTGGTCAATATTCTCCGACTCCAAAGCAGCTCTCCAGGGAATTGCCTCGCCATATCGTCATGGACCAAACGAACAGCTAATTGCTGAAATACGACTGCTTCATCACCGGCCTATAGAGAAACAACATGACATAGCGTATCAATGAATACCAGGCCACTGCAGCATTGATGGAAACGACCGTGCAGATGAAGCAGCCCGAACTGCACATGATGATGCCCCTTGTGTAGCTATACCATTATCAAGAACGGACGCCGCTGCAAGGCTTAGATCACTTGCACGAGAACTGACACTCTCTCAGTGGAATTCACCGGCATTCACCAATGTCCGCCTTATAAATTTGGACCCACACTTACAGCTCCGTCTTCCATCAGGAATAACCAGAGCAGAGGAGACACTTTTGTGCCGTCTGTGGATTGGGGTGGCCTTTACGAATGCTTATTCGTTTCGAATCGGAATGGCCAGAAGCCCGACATGTGACAACTGTGGCTGCGCAGAGACTTTCTCCCATTTTCTCTGCGAGTGTCCCCGCTTCAGCGTGCCAAGAAAAGAACTGTCAAAAGCTTTAGATAGAATAGACAATCACCAATTGTCAGAAGAAAGGGTATTAGGACACTGGCCGAGACCGTCCTCTGCACGCAAGGCATTGAGAGCGTCGTTGCGCTTTCTGCGGGCAAGTGGTCTTAGAGACAGACTGTAAACAGCGTCGTGGATCGTCTGATGACCTCTCTTTTTTTACAACGTCTTTTTTCTCTCATCCTTTATCCCCCTTACCCCCTTCCCCAGTGCAGGGTAGCCAGCCAGTCTGAGAACTGGCTAACCTCCTTGTCCTTCCTCATTTATTCCTCCTCCTCCTCCTCCCAGACATCAACGACAAGCAGCTTATTCCAGCCTACGGGACCCAGAGCATCCAGACTACACAAGAACAGGAAAGGCGGCCCCACTCCTGGGGGAGGTCGCGTTCCAGAAGAGGTTCCAGACCCAAGGCCCGCTCCCAGTCACGGGGGCACTCGAGTTCTCAAGGTCACCATCAGGGTCGGGATCAGCCTGGGCGGCACCCGAATGGCCAGCTGCCTGGCATTCAGTTCGAGATCACGGCTTCACACTCGGGGAGGACGCCTGCAGTTACATCGAAAGGCAGCTGGGCTGAGCGAGTGCGCAACGGGGCGGCAGAGGGTATGACAGGTAAGCTGCCAGAGCATGACAGAATTGCACAGCTAGAGCAAGAAAACGCGAGACTTACAAAATCGAATGAGAGGCTATAAGCTGAGTTAAAGGAAATAAAAATTCTTCTCACTAAGCTAACGAGCGCACAGTCTTCACAGCCAATGCCTCAGCCAGTTGATGTCCCTTTGGCTGAAAACGTGGGGGACTCGAGAACCACAAAAAAGAGGGCAGTCATGGCGGAACAAGTGGAAGCCAACCAAACGACCATGTCAGATATGAAAGAGGTCTTTGACACGCTCAGCAAAGTAGTAGCCAATCTTAGCGAGCAGATGGGTAGGCTGCAGTCAAGCGTGGCGGCACTGAAGAGCATATGGCTTTGCGCATTACAAAGGTCTAAGCATATCTGCGAAATACAGCAAGGCCTCCTCATGCACCAAACTCACTCCTTCGGCCACCAATACTAGTGGTACCGAACCTGTCGACAGGTGCAGCATCAGGCTCTGGCCGTCCATGTAATAACCGTGATGGCAGCGCTACGTGAAGCATTTCGTATCTTGCAATTGAACTGTAGAGGTTACCTTAAAAAGAAGGCAGCCCTACAGCAGTATATCAGGAGCAGCCAAGAAGAGCCTCATATTAAATTATTACAAGAGACCCTTTCACCGCAAGCAACGTTGCCTGGATTCCGGCCTGTAATAGGGGATACTGAAGGGAGGGGAGTCTGCACCTTCGTATGCAGCAAACTAACGCACGTAACCCGCGACCCCAAGATAGAAGCAGGCCGGCTGGAACACGTCATGGTAGAGATCATGCCAGGTACCAGCAACCGTCAGAGCATTTTCATTCCTAATATATACAGCAGTCCAAAGGAACAAAAGCAAGGGTTCAAGACGGTTCTAAAGAAAGATGTTAATATCGCCGGGGAATTCCCACTCGTCATAGCAGGTGATTTCAACGCCCCTCATCATACATGGGGTTACAAGTACAACACTGGGAAAGGAAATCGGCTTTGGCAAAGTGCCAGTGAACTTGATCTCACCCTAATCACAGACCCCAGCCTACCAACAAGGCTTGGTACATCTTGCTGCAGGGATTCCACCCCGGACCTTACATTTGTAAGGAACATCAAGAAGGCCCAGTGGATGAACCTTGCTGTAGACCTAAGGAGTGACAACTGCATTCTTGCCACTACCTTCTCCGTGGAGCGTAAAAAGCAGAGAGAATTCCACTTCACAGACTGGGATAAGTTCAGGAAGATAAGGATGGAAAGGGAACAAGATGGCCACAGACAAGGCTTGGAGCAGTGGGTCAAACAGAATAAAGATGACATAAAATCCGTCTCCTCCACCATTACCACAGATTTTCCGGTTGAAAGAATGGATAGCCGGCTCGCTCGTCTTCTTGAGGCAAAGTAAGCACTACTAAACCGTTGGAAGGGTCAGTGCCTGAACCGAAGACTGAGGAAGAAGATAGCTGAGGTAAACAGACCAGTCGAGGAACATTGTCGCGCACTATCCAGGCAGCAATGGGACGAAATCTGCAACTCCGTCGATGGTCAGATGCGCAATGGCAAGACATGGAATATGTTAAAGCATCTCCTTAACGAAAACACCACCAAAACAAATCAAAAGCATGTTATCGCTCGAATTTTGCATAAAGAGATAGGGCGCACTACAGAACAGCAAGTTGTGCAATGGCTCGTGCATAAGTACCTCCCAATCAAAAGAGGATTGGCACCACCAAGTAGACAGTACCAGGGCAGGCCCAATCCAGGTCTCGAGGGCGACTTTAACATCGAGGAGATCAGAAGAGCCTTGCATGATCTCAACGGCAGGTCGGCCCTTGGCCCGGACGGTATGTCAAACAAGGCCCTTCGTAACCTTGATGACGACTCAATTGAAACCCTGATGGATATGATTGATTCAGCATGGAAAGAAGGCAGGGTGCCAGAGCAGTGGAAGCTGGCCAGCACGATCTTTATTCCCAAGCCAGGAAAGCCCCCTAACTTGGACAACATGAGGCCAATATCCTTGACATCATGTATCGGCAAGGTTGCAGAACATGCCATACTGCACAGGATAAACAAGTACTTGGAAGATAACGACATATATACACACAATATGGTTGGATTCATGGCAGGGCTATCCACACGAGATGCATTGAAGCTTATCAAACACCAGGTCATCGACAACAAAACCTGAGACGTGAGAGCCATTCTGTGCCTAGATCTAGAAAAAGCGCTTTACAACATCCACCACTCAATAATACTCAAAGCGATTCCCAAGCTTGATCTGGGGAAAGCCTTCTATGACTACGCATGGTCCTTTCTTACAGATCAGAAAGCCGTGATGAAGATTTCAGATATCGAGACTGCAGCAATCGAACTAGAAGCAAGGGGCATGCCGCAAGGGGCAGTGATTTCACCAATGCTGTTCAACATTGCCATGATTGGACTGTCAAAGAAATTATCGAGCATTGAAGGATTGAAGCACAGCATCTACGCAGGGGACATTACCATCTGGTGCACAGTTGGAAGCGAGGGGCAGATGGAGAGCGCCCGGCAAGAGGCGATTGACACCGTAGAAGAGTACCTTCGTCCTTCTGGGCTCAAGTGTTCCTCGAGTAAGTCAGAACTCTTACTGTATCGGACTGCACGCCGGGGACCGAAGCCCAGGGGATGGAAGCCGTTAAACCAGATACACATCCACCTCCGTACAAATCAAGGGGATTCTATTCAGAAGATGGACACCATCAAAGTCCTGGGCATGCTGATAAAGTCTAGCGGCGCCAACAGCAAATCTATTGCCAAGTTAACTTGGAAAACAGACAGTGTGGTGCACCTCATACGCAGAGTGGGCAACAAAAGAAATGGGATCAAGGAAGACAACCTCATCAGGTTGATGCATGCGTTTGTTCTAAGCCACTTCACGTACGAGGCAGCAGTGCACAACTGGTCAAGAGCAGAGTCCGAGAAACTGAATCTGCTCCTCAGAAAAGTTATCAAGAAGGTCCTGGGCCTACCCATAGATACCAGCACCGAGCGTCTGCTTGAGCTTGGCATTCACAACACGCTCGAATAGCAGAAGCCCAAGAGAGAGCACAGTTTGTAAGGTTATCTACAACAAGGTCGGGGAGAATGATCCTGCAGGAGCTCGGCCAACACCCAATGGCAATCAGACGCATTTACAATGATATCCACGACAACATCAGGGAGAATATCACGGTGTCTCCTATACCAGTAAACATGCATCCAGAACACAACGTCGGAAGAAGTGTAGCGAGGGCCAGGACTATACTTCAAGTCTCGAACGAGGAACGAGGGGTCGTATTTGTTGACGCGGCTTCCTACGCCAATAGGAAAGCGTTTGTGGCAGTGGTGGTCGATGGGGCTGGCCATGTCGTCAACTCAGCGACGGTCAGGACGAAAGACCCAATCATTGCGGAATAGGTGGCCATTGCCTAAGCACTCAAGATGGATAATATTGAAGTCGTCTACAGTGATTCCATGGCAGCACTACGGGCGTTCGCCAAGGGGACGGTCTCTGAACAAACGCTGAGAATACTGCAAAGCGAGAACATAACGCATCATCTTCTGAGTTGGTTCCCAGCTCACCTTGGGCAAATCAACGATTCCCCTCCCGATCTCAATGAAGCAGCACACGAGGCGGTGCGAGAACTCTCCAACTGCGCCTCCCTGGGGATGCGATCTACCGGTGAAGGGGATAACCGGGAAATTCTTACAACATATAACGAGCTCACTAAACATTTCGACCTGTCTAGAAGGACTTTCCCTCCACCTCACAAAAATCTAACCCGGCCCCAAGCACTTACATTAAGGCTTTTGCAAACGCATCATCATCATCATCATCATTAGCCTGTCTACGTCCACTGCAGGACAAAGGCCTCTCCCATGTTCCGCCAGTTAACCCGGTCCTGTGCTTGCTGTTGCCAATTTATACCCGCAAACTTCTTAATCTCATCTGCCCACCTAACCTTCTGTCTCCCCCTACCCCGCTTCCCTTCTCTGGGAATCCAGTTGGTGACCCTTAATGACCAGCGGTTATCCTGTCTACGTGCTACATGCCCGGCCCATGTCCATTTCCTCTTCTTTATTGCAGCTACGATATCCTTAACTCCCGTTTGTCCCCTAATCCACTCTGCTCTCTTCTTGTCTCTTAAGGTTACACCTACCATTTTTCTTTCCATTGCTCGCTGCGTCGTCCTCAATTTAAGTTGAACCCTCTTTGTGAGTCTCCAGGTTTCTGCTCCGTAGCTAAGTACCGGCAAGATACAGCTCTTATATACCTTCCTCTTGAGGGACAGTGGCAATCTACTTGTCATAACTTGAGAGTGCCTGCCCAGTGTGCTCCACCCCATTCTTATTCTTCTAGTTACTTCAATCTCGTGGTTAGGCTCTGCGGTTATTACCTGCCCTAAGTAGACATAGTCTTTTACAACTTCAAGTGCACTATTACCTATCGCAAAGCGCTGCTCCTTTCCGAGGTTGTTGTACATTACTTTCGTTTTCTGCAGATTAATTTTAAGACCCACCTTTCTGCTCTCCTTGTCTAAATCCGTAATCATGAGTTGCAATTCGTCCCCTGAGTTACTCAGCAATGCAATGTCATCGGCGAAGCGCAGGTTACTGAGGTACTCTCCATTAACTCTTATCCCTAACTGTTCCCATTCTAGGCTTCTGAAAACGTCCTGTAAGCACGCAGTGAATAGCATTGGGGAGATTATGTCCCCCTGCCTTACACCCTTCTTTATTGGTATTCTGTTGCTTTTTTTATGAAGCACTATGGTAGCAGTTGATCCCCTGTAGATTTCTTCCAGAATGTTTATATATATATTTCATCTACGCCCTGATTCCGCAGTGTCTGCATGACGGCTGATAATTCTACTGAATCAAACGCCTTCACGTAATCTATGAAGGCTATGTATAGTGGTTGGTTATACTCTGAGCATTTCTCTATTACCTGATTGATAGTATGAATGTGGTCAATTGTTGAGTAGCCTGTTCTAAATCCTGCTTGTTCCTTTGGTTGATTGAATTCTAATGTTTTCTTTACTCTGCTAGCAATTACCTTTGTAAATAGCTTGTATACTACAGAGAGCAAGCTGATCGGCCTGTAATTCTTCAAGTCCTTGTCATCTCCTTTCTTATGTATTAAGATGATGTTAGCGTTCTTCCAAGACTCTGGTACTTTTCCCGTCAGGAGACACCTCGTAAATAGAGTGGCTAGTTTTTCTAACACAATCTGTCCTCCATCTTTCAGCAGATCTGATGTTACTTGATCCTCACCAGCAGCTTTGCCTCTGTGCATGCTCTCCAAAGCTTTTCTGACTTCTTCTATCATTACCGGTGGGGTGTCGTCTGGGTTACTGCTAGTTCTTATAGTATTAAGGTCGTGGTTGTCTCGGCTACTGTACAGAACTCTGTAAAACTCCTCCGCTATTTTAACTATCCTATCCATATTGGTAGTTAATTTGCCTTCTTTGTCCCTTAGTGCATACATCTGCCTTTTCCCTATCCCAAGTTTCCTCTTCACTGCTTTGACGCTTCCTCCGTTTTTCAGAGCGTGCTCAATTCTCTCCATGTTATACCTTCTTACATCGCATACTTTACGTCTATTAATCAGCTTCGAAAGCTCTGCCAGTTCTATTTTGTCTGTTGTACCTGACACTTTCATGATTTGACGCTTCTTAATTAGGTTCTTCGTTTCCTGGGAAAGCTTGCCGGTGTCCTGTCTAGCTACCCTGCCTCCAACTTCCACTGCACACTCCGTGATGATACTCGTCAGATTATCATTCATTGTATCTACGCTAAGGTTGGTTTCCTCGCTAAGAGCAGAGTACCTGTTCTGCAGTGACAATCTGAATTCCTGTACTTTCCCTCTCAGTGCTAGCTCATTGATTTGCTTCTTGCGTATCAGTTTCTGTCGTTCCTTCTTCAATTCTAGGTGGATTCGAGCCCGTACCATTCTATGGTCACTGCATCTTACCTTGCCAACCACTTCCACATCCTGCACGACTCCTGGGTGTGCAGTCATTATAAAGTCTATTTCGTTCTTATTTACGCCATTAGGGCTCCTCCATGTCCACTTGCGGTTTTCTCGTTTTCGGTAGAAGGTATTCAAAATACGCAGATTATTGCGTTCTGCGAATTCTACTAGTAGCTCTCCTCTGGCGTTTCTAGTGCCGATGCCATAATCTCCTACTGCCTGGTCTCCAGCCTGCTTCTTCCCTACCTTTGCATTAAAGTCGCCCATTACTATAGTATACTGTGTTTTCACCTTACTCATTGCCGATTCCACGTCTTCATAGAAGCTTTCAATTGAAGCGTCATCATGGCTGGATGTAGGCGCGTAAGCCTGTACTACCTTCATTTTGTATCTTTTATTCAGTTTAATTACAATGCCTACCACCCTTTCATTAATGCTATAGTAATCCTCTATGTTGCCAGCTATGTTTCTGTGAATTAGGAACCCTACTCCCAGTTCTCTTCTGTCTGCCAAGCCCCGATAGCAAATGACGTGCCCATTCTGTAGCACAGTATAGGCCTCATCTGTTCTCCTAACCTCACTCAGCCCTATTATATCCCATTTAATGCCTTCTTGCTCCTCGAATAATACAGCTAGACTTCCCTCACTAGATAACGTTCTAACGTTAAACGTTGCTAAGTTCAAGTTCCAATGGTGGACCTGTCCGTATCCAGAGATTCCTAGCACCCTCTGCTGCTTTGCAGATCTGACCGCCGCCGTGGTCAGTTGCTCCGCAGCTGGTAGGGACTGAGGGCCGTGAGTTAATTGACGAATGCCTACGGGAGGGGGTGGCCAGATACTGCACCAGGGTGGCCAATCCTTCTCTGGTGAGATCATCGGTGCGTACCGGCTTTAAGCCGGTACGATCAGACAGTCGCGGATGTACCCTACTTTGAAAATGTTACACATCATGTACCCTGACCTATACCCAAGTAATCTTTGTCCACATTGTGGGGAAATAGCTTCATTAGAACACATGCTCTGGCAGTGCACCAAATTTGCTCATATATCGAACATAACCTCTGCCAGATGGGAGGCGGCAATCCGCAGCTCGTCCTTGGCAGATCAGCTCTGGGCTGTCCACCAAGCCCGCGAGGCGGCTGAGGAGCTTGGCATCTCGGTCCCCACGTGGGAGCTGCCCGTAACACAGTGATTTGTGTTTTGGAGGACCAAATAAAAGTTTATCCTATCCAATCGAGGGATCCTTGTGCCCTTGGGCTCTTGTTCTGTGTGATTCCCGGGGACGGCTTTCAGCTCTCCCATAGTAGACTACAAAGTACTCCAAATCGTTAACCACTTTTTCTGAACACACGTACACAATTGTGAAGCCAACGGGATGGCTTTATGTTCACAAGCGTCGGGAACTCCTTCACGGTGGAGTTTTCGTCAACATGGCCTCCTCAATCGCGTCGCCCGCTGCAAGGCGGTTTTATGCTCTCCCTTAGTAGAGTACCAAGTACTCAAAATCGTTAACCAGTTTTGTTGAGCAGACACTAGGTGTTACGTACTACGTGAAAATAGATTTTTTTCTAAACACAATAGTAGACATTGTACACCAAGTCGTCGAACATTTCTTCTAAACACACGGTTGGTATGCTGTCTAACAGTATTAATTCATTCGTCACTCACTGCTGTCCGAAATCAGGCTGTGGATAGTTGGCTAATACAACCAATTTCTTACAAATATCTACCCGCATCATGTAAGCGGTCATTGGCATGAGTAGGTTTCTTCGATATACGCGGCCAATTTTCGCCGCACTGCGTCATCGTAATGGTCGGTTCCGCAACGGAGGCCGAGCTCGAAGGGGCCCTGCAACACTTTTTAAGCATGGTCAGAAAACACTGGCGATTGGTAGTAGAGGCTTCCGAGAACGCGCGAGCCAAATAGCACGCGGCCTGTAATTCGCAATAAATCATCAAAGTCAGCTCAAAATTGCTTTGTCTTTTTCGAAAAATCACAGAATACGCCCAAAATCACACTTAGATGACCCATCTATCAGCCATTGGCTGATATGAACATGGCGCACTTGGTTCTTACGGAAATCGCCGCGAGAGGCCGTCACTTGTCCACGCGTGCGTACGCGATCCCACTGAGAAAGCCGCGTATTCGATGAAAAAAAAAAGTGCTCAAGGTCACGAGGCGCGCGTGACGTCTTTTGTTTGCCCCTCCCGTCGCTCCCTGCTTAGTTTCCAGCGCTTTCGTCGGGACGAGAGAAGAGAAAAATCGAATGCAGCGTGTGACAAATCTTTGTAACTCCGCTCGTACTGGACGGATTGTTAAAATTTTCGCGGTGTTGAATTTGTGAGGAAACACGCTTTCACAGTGAATTAAATCCATTGATACTCATAAAAGTATTTCAGGACCCCTTCAAAACGAAGCAGTGACGTGATTCTCTCGAAGGCAAGCCAACGGTTCCTGGCTTTCCGGGTTTACAGGTGGAAGGCAAACAGATCTTTGAATGTAACATAAACCCGGCCATGGCTGCCGCATTTTCGACGGAGGCGAAAATGATTGAGGCCCGTGTGCTCGCTATTAGAACCCCAGGTGGTCGAACTTTCCGGAGCCCTCCACTACGGCGTTCCTCGTAATCATGCCGTGCTTTTGGGACGTTGAACCTCTTCAATATTTAGGAGCGAAGCTCCTTATAGCGAGACCTGGTCGGTTGTCGATCGTCGATCCATCTGGTGTACCCCGTAGTGTTCCCTTATCGTACATGGAAAGGCGCTGCCACATAGATATGCATGCAAACTCAGTTGGGTGACGACATACTCGATGGCGCTGTACGCATTCTGTGTCGTCATTTTCCTTTCTCGTCCCGTTTCCCAAAAGGCACTGACGCTCTCAGCACACTTCCGCGACTAGCGCAGATCGATGAGCCTTATCCGCCAGCGGACGTGCTCATATTAGTTTTTACGCCAAGTTTTGAACTATCACACAAGGCAGCTGGGCGAAATGACCCAGCAAGAGCCAGTATTGTCACGTGTGAAAGAAGCAGTCAGAAACGTTGAACTGCGCAAACTATAGCAAATGAGGAATTTGAAGCATACAGGAAGCTCGAGACCAAACTCTCCATTCAGGAGGGCAGCTTAATTAAAGGCTGCAGAGTGGCCATTCCTGTAACAGCGAGAAAGCGGCTTTGGGCCTGGCCCACGAGAACCACAAATGAATTGTCGCAATAAATGCCTGGGCTAGAAGTCACTTTTGGTGGCCAGGTGTTGACAGCGACATTGAAGTGGCAAGAAACTGTGTAACACGTCGCCATGCAGCACCGGGAGGCACCAGGCGAAGCACCTACGCCTAAGTTGGAGCGCGTAACGACACCTTGGCACACCATGCACCCATGCAGACTTTGCTGGCATTGTGGAAGGAAGGATGTTGCTAGTGGTGGGCGATGCGTACACCAAGTGGCTGGAAGTGCGCTGCATGTGTAAAGTGTCCCATTGATAGAGGAAATGAGAAAACTTTTCGCAATGTTTTGGGCTACCCAGAAAGCTCGTGGCGGGCAATGGTTCATCTTTTGTTTCCTCAGAATTTGAATAGTTCTTAAAAAAGAACGGGGAATCACATGTCAAATGTGCCACATACCACCAACGCTCCATAATCAGCCAAGTAGAGAGGATGGTGTTCGAAACAAAACCGGCGTTAGCCAAAAACCAAACAGAAACATTTGCATGCATGCTGACGCGGCTCCTTCTTCAGCAACACAGAACTGTGTCAACGGCAAAGGGAAAAACACCAGCCTCTCTAATGTTCTGGCGTGACGTAGCCTCTGCGCTCACACAACTCCAGCCCCAGCTGTCCAAGAAATACTTTCGAACACCAGGGTTTGTATAGCTCCCCGAGGAAAGTTTCTGTAGAGCAAGCCGTATTCATCCGACAGTTTGCACGGATGGAAGGAACCACAACAGAGAGGCTAGGGCCCACGTTTTGCATGATTAAATGTGAAACGGTAAAGTTTCGAAGGCACCTAGACCACATAAAACCTGGTCTGGACGAAATTCAGGCGGAAAACAGCAAGTCAAGCGGGCACGGAGAGCAACGCTAAGCAAGTCGGCAAGCCACCATACCGGCTCCTTACATGCATGCTTGGTCCACCAGCAGACCCTCTTGTGGAACCACCAGCAGACTCCAGTGTGTCATCAAGGCTTTAGCCTATAACAGAAGAACCAAGGCCTCAAGAACCAGTGATTCCGCTGGGCAGGGCATCACGTCCGCAATGACATCGCCAACCCCCAGATTGCTATGGTGACTCCATCTAAGATGGAAGGGATGCGATGTTCAACAAGCGAGGTACTGCAGCTCCCGGCAAATGGGCGTACCACCGCTCCTCGAGTCACAAGCGCCAGCTTCCGGTCACTCTGCCGCGCGGCCGGAGTGAAGGGATCTATAAGGTTACTGTTTTCCTTCAAGATGTACGCAGCGTACGGATCGCGCATTCCGCGAACAGGCGCCGTTTCGCAAATCTAAAGTAGTCCGTACCCAGTAGCCGAGCAGTGTGGTTCTTCCTTCGGAACGCCACGCAAACCCCGCAACGTAAGCCATTGTAATAGCGTTTCGTGGGTACCTTGTATGTGCTGTGCCGTGATGGCAGAAAGAAAACGCGTGGTCTGGAACGCGCTTGTTCTTTATCATCATGAGCTTCATCGTCAGAGGCTGATACGGCGCACAACGCCAACGGACAAGCCTCGTCCTTAATGAGCTTCGACCCCTAAGAACGTGCGGTAGCTCCAATACTCTGAAACCCGAGGAAGTGCGTAACACGGGCACCAAGCGATTACCGTTCGAAGTATTCGCACTGCTCCGTTTTACTTAGGCGTTGATGACGTCAATGCTCGAGGTAAGCATGTTGGGTTTCCGCAAAACTCGGTGTGCGAAGTGTCCTTTCACCGGAATTCGTGCTTGTGACTGCAGTTGAGATAAGTGTCGTCTGTGGCGAGTTCTGCCAGGCTGTTTCAACCATCAGGTGTAGTGATGCAGCACTAACGAAGCGTAGCGGGAGAGGCGTTCACCCGCTCGGCGATGCAGTGGGGCCCTCTGTCGCGGGTCACCAGAGTCAGTTGCATGTTTCCCGAATCACTCCGTACGTCGACCCACACTGCCCTGAGGGCCACGAAGAGTATTGCTCGTTAGAGCACACGCTCTGGCAAGGAGGATAAAGACGGAAGGACAGGGAAGTAAGCCAGTTCTCATACCGGCTAACTACCATGGGGAATAAGAGATGATGGAAGAGAGAAGTTGGCAACTTTCGGCGTTACAAAATGTCTCTTTTAATGAACAAGAGGACTGGGAGGAGGCGCCCGAAAGCGGCGACCTCCAGGAACAAGGGCTGTCCAAAGGGCCCGCGAACGGGCGGACCACCATGGTCTTCCGGCCCCAACGTGGGCCGTAGATCCTTAGGACCCGAATAAAGTTGGTTGGCTGCCTGACGAAAAAGTCGTTAGTGATTACACGTTAATTATTGCAATTCCTTTTTCGTTATCTCTGGCATGTTGCACCTTGTTTGTTAATTCGAACCGGAATTTGAGACTTGCTAGCCTTGTTGTGCGTGTAGTGAGCGCTTTATTATACGAGTGTGATCACAGCACACGACATGTATGGGGGAACGGTAAGCCAAGGCCGTTAAGTGATTCATACTTGAAAGATCTGTCTATCTATCTATCTATCTATCTATCTATCTATCTATCTATCTATCTATCTATCTATCTATCATCTATCTATCTATCTATCTATTCATCCATCCATCATCCATCCATCCATCCACCCATCCATTCATCCATCTATCTATCTATCTATCTATCTATCTATCTATCTATCTATCTATCTATCTATCTATCTATCTATCTATCTATCTATCTATCTATCTATCTATCTATCTATCTAACCGCTTACGTTTGGGTGCCCTCGGCGTCACTCCCTTACCTTGGCGTGAACCAATATTAGCATGGGAGGGTAAGACGGTTTGACGAATATGATGCGCTGGTCGAGACATAAATGATAGAGAGTTTTAGCACTGCGGAATGATGCTACGTACGCATCACGCAAGCGCCTTGCGTTACGTGGCGTCGTTTGCCACTAATCGGCTTTTAGTACGCCGTAGTACCCGCGTACGTAACGAGCGTGAAGCGTGTTGCGCCATCTGGTAGATCAAAATAGAAGCAGATGTTGTTGACAGCCAATGTGAGCCAATCCAAGTGTTATAGCCAGATTGTAGCCATATTTTAAGCCACAAAGCCGGTCGGTGCTTGCCTTCGATGCCGCCATTTTGCAAAACGAAGTCTCGCGCTGTCGCGAACTTGTTCGAGAGCGGCGCGATCAGCTCATACGTACGCACGCACGCATCTCATGCGTGCGTACGTAGCGGCTGTGTACGTAGCGCGATACGTGCGCGTTGCGGTCTGCGCATGCGCACTACGCAGAACGTGGCGTCCTTACGTACGCAACGCCGCCACGTACGCAGCGTACGCAGTACTAAAACTCACTAATGTCACAATCCTGTCACGTACGTCGTCAAACGCTTTCCGCCAGACAGTGACACATACCCACGTGCGAATATGTGCCGCTGGTATGCGGGTATTTGCCACAGGTGATTGACTCTAGCCTAGTTCACACTGAACCATCCGCTTTCTACAGCGACCGAAGCTCCCCTGCCGCCGAAACGCAGCGTTGTTCGCACTGGACGCGCCCCGCGCCGCCGAATATGCCATCTAGTACGGGGCGAACGCGGGATGGATGCGCTGTCACCCGGTTGTTGTCGCGGCTCGCAAACACTACTACGCTATCCGGTGGTGTATACTTCGACGATTCTCGTTCGCAAGAAGCAAGAAAATACAGTACTGCTTACTTTACTGGAAAGTGGCTGTCTTGTAATGCACGAAGAGCAGAAAAGCCACCGACGCCAGCGGCGTTGGTGGGTTCGTTTTTTTCTGCAAGACCACAACAAGCTCGGTCACGCCAACAGCAAGCTCGGTCACCTCTTTCACGAAATACGGAGGCGAAGTAGGCACAGAGTAGGTTAAACTCCCGTTGCTTTCAACATTCAGTTACGTGCACTTTGGCATAGCAAGTGAGTAGAGCTTGGCCGCCATTTTTCAAAATTCCTTGACTAGCGCTCCTATTGGTCCGCGGTGACCGATTCGGCGGCAGACGCCGCGAAATTCGGTCCGAGAGCGATCGGCGCGGAGAAGGCCCTTTCGGCGGATCTCGCCGCCGCCGAACCGGATTCGGAGCACTTTCGGCGGCCGGAATGCTCAGTGTGAACCAGGCTTTAGTATCTACCCAGGAACGACAAGAACACGCATGGGCAATTGTAACGCGTGAGCGTTAAGAAGCACCCGGCATCGGTAGCGTTGGCCCGATGAATGCAAAGAATAAATGTGAGGGTCCCAGCTGAAATCCAACCTAAGCATTCTGCGTGGCAATGAATCATTTTACCACAGAGCTACGCCAGGTCTCGGAACTACTTTTTAAATAGACGCTAATCTTCCTGAAACGTCAATATTGGTTGCAGTGCTGCCTACCCAATTTTATAAACATTACATATGTACTCCTTTCATACAGCCGTCACGTCGGGTTAACATCAATAGTGGTGAGGTGCCATGGGCTGAAATAAATTTATGTAGCAGTGTGAATGGCCAGCATCTTCGCGAGCATCAGCGCTTCATATCAGGTTCTGGTGTTGCTAATACACATGTTCCAGTTGACATATTTGCGAAGTACAAACAACTGGTTATATAAACATCTGCAACTCTTCAGCATATGTCTGGGCGTGCAACATTCGTACATATATTAAGCGTCATTTCATGATGTGTCGCTCAATAAAAAGAAATTGCAACACAATAACCTTCCCTCCGCATGCATCGCATAACGTCGATTCCCACGTATACGTGAGATCTGCCGAATTTTTTCAGCCTTCGAGCCGTCTTCGGAAGAATTTATAAGGAACTCTTTGAGCTATTTATAGCCTCAGATAGTATACAAGTCTATAAGCCGAAGAATGAAAAAGCCAGTAAGATCAATGCCATGTTGTCGAGTTATCTGGTTTCAGGGAAGAGTAAGATCGTACTGACCTTATTATGTAGATAACAGTATAACTTGAATATTTAAACTTGAAGTGACATCGTGCAGTACATTGTCTTTCTTCCATTTCACCTCCATGGAAATGCGACCGGGGTGGTCGAGACGGAACCCATACCATTCGTGTCAGCTGCCCAGCGCCGTAGCCACTACACTACCGCCACGGAACGCGCACTTGTCCTGGCTACCGAAGGAACGAGACTGTCAGTGATTTCGCTTGTGCCATCATGAACGAGATTACGAGGAGAGAAACTTACCACGTGCCAGGTAGTAGGTGTGCGGGGAACATCAGAACTTACAGACCTACTCCATGTTTGTAAACAGGGGTAGACGCCGTCGACATACTAAGGCGCTTATAGCGACGTCTCGGCCTTAGGTCCGCAGCTTGCCCCCGCCTTCTAGAGAGTCTCCCGTGTGAGGGAGGCTCACCGATGTGTTGTGCTCGGAGGCGACTTAACCTCTGTGCCATTTATCACGTGATCGTACAGGGCGGTTGTGAGCTTTGCGCTCGACGTCGCTACATGCTCCTCAGTATACGACAGCACCACTACTGTTTACAAACGTGGAACAGTTCTACAGGAGGAAAACTTAATGCGTGACGAAAGGGACGACAGCATCGCTGTCCGGCGTTTTTCATGGCGTAGAACTCACTGTATGTTTCATTCATTCATTCATTCATTCATCATCATTCATTCATTAATTCATTCATCATCATTCATTCATTCATTCATCATCATTCATTCATTCATTTGTTCGTTCGTTCGTTCGTTCGTTCCCGCGGCTTATTAGTCGTTCTTTCGGTGGAACATTCTCCTTGCTCAGTGAGCGATTCTTAACAGAGGTCCAAACAGCACCTTTTCAAGCATTGTGTTTATCCTGTAGTCATTCGCCTAAAGAATACGATGTAAGATTTATATCCTCTTTGGCAGTTTCCTTATTATGTAGGTCACAAATAAAGCGACTCATATATGCAGCCAAAGTGTGCAATGTAACCGGATCGATTGCGGACGCTTTTAAAAAGAATTAAAGATAGGTGCACACTCATGCACTTGGCTCCACTGAACATAAGAAGGCGAGGACGCTTTTCACAGCTAGGTGCTAACATTGCGAGGTTCGTGAGTTCACGGGGTGTGTAATCACCATCCAAGGGACGGCTTATGCTCTCCCATAGCAGAGTAACTAGTACTCTAAATCGTAAACCACTATTTCTAAACACACAGCGTGAGCCGTGAACTGTTATCAGCAGCCAGCGAGGCAGATCACGTTAGGAGGCCCACGGAACGGCTTTATGCTCTCCCTTAGTAGAGTAATTAGAACTCTAAATTGTAAGCTCTTTTTTCTAAACACCTCCAGGTCTTCTCATTTCCGCTCAGCAAGCAAGCAGAGTGACGACATTCGGCTCTCCCATAGTTGGGTCCAAAGTACCCTGAATTGTTAAACGGTTGTTCTGAACACACGTTCAGGTCTGCCCTGCCATAGCTGAGTACGGGGTATACCTTAAATTGTGGACCTTCTTTTCTGAACAAACGGGTCTTTTATCTTTTCAAGCATTCGTTCGACTGAGACAGTTTTATGCTCTTCCATTGTAGAGTATACCGAGTACTCTTAGTCGTTAAACATATCTTTAACCAGACTTTTCAATAACTTCCATATAAAATTCTGGCTTAGACATTTCTGTAAACATGTGTAAAGGATATCGGGCTAATCCATTTTTATATATTGCTCTCTTTGTATAGGCACTGCACCCAAGTCCTACGTTGATATAAACTTTCAAACACAGATTTTACGCTGCTAAATGGCATACATTATTGTCTGATGGCTTGCAACTGTCTCGTCGTAGGGTATATATTTATCGTAAACATCCACCCGCATTCAGGGACAACTTAGTGCAGCAGAGTGGCGCAGTGGAAGCGTGCTGGGCCCATAACTCAGGGACAACTTAGCACTACTGGCACATGAACGATGTAAAACAAACGAGGTAATTCTTGCCTATAGCCGTTTGTGACATTTCAAACTTCCGTTTATGCGGTGTCGAATCAAATGTGGTTTCGCAGAGCGTGGCTTTAAGACGCCCGTTAGTGGCGTCTTTGAGTGGCTTCGCGGTTGTCGTATAGAGCGAATTAGGACCAAAGAAAGAGAGAGAGAGAGAACAACGTGGCTGATCACCCTACATAGGAATCGGTATAACACGAAAGTGAGACGTGTCATTACAGAGGTAGTTGAGCGTTTCTTGTTCATTGTTTAAGCAACAGCAACAAATTGCAGAGTCACGTTAGGAACGGAAAGAAACTCGAAACTTGCAGCGCACACTTCAAGCAGAAAGCAAGCCCAAAATTAGCATACACAGGACGAGCGTGGACTAACAACTGCCCCCGCTAGACACTTAAAATGCGCTGAACAGAAAGAAAGGCGCACGAAACGAGCGCAAAATATATTCACAGGACAAGCGCGAACAACTGTCACAATTGTGCTGCCTGCATCGCGTGTCAGCAGCCCGCTCCTTTCTTAAACGCGCCCGCGTCAGCGTGCAAGTGACCTTCGTCCTCTGCCGAATTACGAGCGTAACAAGCGCGCGTGCAGGGCAGACCACGCTCCGTGGAGGCGGCGCTTCGTAGACGCGACGACCAGCGCGCCCAACGCGAGCCCGTCGTGCCATCCTGCCACTGATAACGAAAACGTGCTAAAGTTCCGAATCTCTTAGGACTGCCGAGGCTGTATGATGTATATAAATGACCTGCCGTTAGCATTCCAGACAACGTATCTTGGCGTAGTGGTTAGCGCCGTGCGCTGAGTGTCGGCAGGTTGCTGGTTCGATTCCACGCGACAAATGTTTGCCTTGTGGTTTTGTCTTTGCAATTTCATGGTATATATTTTACAACGTCACTTCCGTGAAGAAATTACGTCAGCGCAACCATGGTTTACCCCGGCGAAAAACACGTGCGTGTTAAAAAAATTTATTCATTCAGGCCGGAAAGGTAATCCTCCTTGGATAGATCCCTTAGCATGGTTTACCCCGGCGAAAAACACGTACGTGTTAAAAAAATTCATTCATTCAGGCCGGAAAGGTAATCCTCCTTGGATAGAGCTCTTAGTTCAGAGCCCATTGGCTCGCGCCACACCATGTGCCCACTAGATCAGCTGACGCTGCTCCTGCGGTTCTGTGCTGATCAGCGCAGTCTCCCAGGAGGAATGTGAAGGGGAAGGAATAGGGGGTTAGCCTGGTGGTTGTGGACATTCCGAGTTGCAGTGATACACAACGGGCTCGTTGCACAAGGGGGGCAGTACGAGGGCTATTATGTGGGGTGGAAGAGATGAAGAATGTGAAGGCAGGGAATGAATTAGTCTGGAAATGCTGTCAGGCAGCCGGGTCCTCTCGTTTGAGAAATTTGTTTGGTGCGGTCTAGTTGGTAATACTGTATAGCATGTCAATATAGTTTATAATGCTTCGTTCGCTACATCGACTGGGTTGGACAACTCTCCCGATGGTGCTCGGCTTGTAAGCTCACTAGCTACCGCATTAGCACGTTCATTGCCATGGAGAGGGTCGGGTACAGGTGTCCAGACGATACGCACTCTGTGTAACAAAGGGTGGTGTACAGATGTCAGAATACGATGTGTGTGGGGTGGGACCATTCTCTTCGCAATATCCGACAGGCAGTTTGGGAATCTTTAACTACTGTGGTTGGTTCTCTGGTATTGGTATTTGTGAAGCGTGCATGATAGCGACGACCATAGCAGCTTCCTCTGTCGTGCCGCTGTGCACGATTTTAAGCGTAGCCGATATCGTTTAGGAATCGGTATTGGCCACTACGACGAGACACATCACCCATTTCTGCGGATATCGGGCCACATCAGTGGAAAGGACTGGTGCGTTAGGTGTACCGTCACCGTGAATATAGCCCATCTTCAGCCTTTATGTTGATCAGACAGCTATACAGGGCTTCCTGTATACAGAGCCACCAAGCCGCTGTGTTGGCGTCTGCAATGCGTCGCACCCGCTGCATCATGTTGTGACAGCACATGCCTTTCATGCACGTGCACAAAGAAATGGGTTTATGTGCAAACATGGCATAAGACGTGGGTTGGTCCCGCGGACTCTGAGATTTTGCATCTACTTTACCATACACAAGTTCTCCCGTCAGAAACAAGTAATTGAGCGCAGCTCATTTGGCGCCAATCAGTGCGTTGAGCGGCACCGATGTAACCGGCAAAGCTGACGAGGATAGGATCGAGGATAAAAGATGGCAGTTGCAAAAAGAGCGTGGGGAGGAGGTAATGGCAGACTCCCGTTCCCTCCTCCCGCTACTGCTATAAAAGCAGAGCCAACGCTAGAATCACAGATTCTAACCTTACGTGAAGTCTGTATCACAGAAGTGCATGTTCTGCGTTTGCTGTTTCGCGATAAGATTACATAAACAGAAACACAACCACAAGTGGCGCTGCATCGACATTACGCTTGCATAGGGTGTTTTTTTTTTCGAGGCAGTTTGTTTGCCAGGCGCAGCTTTTTAGTAGAATACCTGACTGCTCCGCAGAATGCTTGGTTTCGACACCTTCTGAGATCCTAGTCTTTATTTGATTTGCATTCCTCGGTTGAACACTGCTTATGTGGGTGTTTCTTGACGCTCGCGTATTTGAATTACCGATATCCGTTCTCGCCGTTCCTGGGTAGACATGAGCTGACGGTGACCTTTATTGGATTCCCGTGCAACGCGGCCTATGGTAAGCGGCCATCACACATTTCTGGAGGATATGGTTTGGCGACGTACGCGACAGGATTTTCCCGTTATTCATGTCATGACCAGATGGTGGCATGCGGTCAGCCGATTTCGGTCGACAATATAAGGAGGTGATCGCGAGAGCACCCAGGTGTAGGTGAATAGATAGATAGATAGATAGATAGATAGATAGATAGATAGATAGATAGATAGATAGATAGATAGATAGATAGATAGATAGATAGATAGATAGATAGATAGAGACAGACAGACAGACAGACAGACAGACAGACAGACAGACAGACAGACAGACAGACAGACAGACAGACAGACAGACAGACAGACAGACAGACAGACAGACAGACAGACAGATAGATAGATAGATAGATAGATAGATAGATAGATAGATAGATAGATAGATAGATAGATAGATAGATAGATAGATAGATAGATAGATAGATAGATAGATAGATAGATAGATAGATAGATAGATAGATAGATAGATAGATAGATAGATAGATAGATAGATAGATAGATAGATAGATAGATTCGAAATGCCTAGGATTTTCTAAGGGATAGCGTGCATCTAAAATTAGGATCCCAGCACGTATCGAAGTGAAACATTCTTGGCGATAGTCAGGTATTCTGCTACACAGCCACTCCTGGTCTGGAAATGCTTTGAAAAAAAAAAAACCCTATGCAAACGTAATGTTGGTGCAACTTCACTTGTGGTTGGAGTGCTGGACGTCTAATCATATAACAGAGACAATAAACACACTGTGTTTGATCTGATGATACAGGTGTAACATCCGGTTTACGTGAACTGTGCTTCTAGTGTCGGCTCCACTTCTACAAGTCTGATAAGCATTTCTATTGCTATGATTGAGCAAGCTATATTGAAGTGTTTTCCAACCCCGGAGAAATATGCTAATCAAAGTTCTGTTGCAAGTTCATATCGACGCATCGTAAAGTGCACATTGTTTCGATCATACTGACATCTTTACTTCAACGTGAGTGTTGACGTACGTTACGTCACACTTTAAACGCCAATTTGGTGGATTTTCTTGGTAAGTCCACTATGTGCGTTGAACTATTGAACTTATGAAAAGACGTCAATTCAGCTAACAGGCTTCGCTCAAAGCCAAACAATTACTTGCCGTGGACAATTACTTGCCGGCTGCTTCACGCGAGGCGGATTCCCGAAACGTGTCGGATCTGCCGATTTTCGTTCCAAGTCTTCACTCGTGCATCTCTTCTGACTTCGTCTTCTGCGCATTCACTCTGTCTAGAGAAGAGACGATGCTGTTGGTCGTTTCACCTGCGCCAACATGCCGCTTAGAATAGTTTCTAATAATAATTATTGGGATTCAACGTTCCAAAGCCATGATTCGCTTATAAGAGTAGTGGAGGGCTCCGGAAATTTCTCCCTCGAGAAATTCTTTAAGGTGCACCTAAATCTAAGCCCAACCCCGAGACTAACACGAGATTCAGAGGAAACACCTTTATCACCAGCCAGTGATGAGGTATATAAAATGGTGAAAAATGAAGGCGTACAGGAGGAAAACGTCAAAGGAATGGCAGTGTTCACTGCGTGCTACTATAGATATAGAACAAAACTGCCAGGGTTTTATGTCTTAAAACCCTGCCAGTTAATGAGAGATCGTAAGAGGCAGTGCAGTTGAGAGCTCCGCAGGTTTCGACCTTCTGGTGCTCTTTGACGGGCACTGGCATCACGCAGTAGTAGTAGTAGTAGTGGGAATACACTGGGGGAAGGGTTCTGAGGGTTTAGTTGATATTATGGGCTGTCCTCTGTATCAACCGCTCCCTCGGAACCCTTCCTTCAGTGTATTCACACGGGCTGCGCTCCACGGCAAAACGAGAGAGAGAGAGAGAGAGAGGGGGGGGGGGGGGTTTATGAGCCACCCCGCGAGTGTTTTGAAGACGACGCTGCTACGTAGCCCCCGCAGTCACCCCTGAGGAAGGAACCAAGTCGGTTCCGAAACATCGGGTTTCTTCAAAACTTTTGGTTGGAGTCTAAATCATCTCCCAACAAGCTTACTGTTCAGTGAGGGATTCACCGCGAACATTTAGACAGCACCATTTCAAGCATACTTCTTCAGCTGCAGCTGTGGGCTTAAAAGGTAAAATGTATAGCTGGTTTCCTTTTTAGCAGTGTCTTTTATACTATAGGCTATATGTACAGTGATTCGGGTAAGCAGCCTGCGTCTGCAACCTAGCCAGATCGATTACGGTTGCTTTCAAGATTACTAAAGATGAGTGCACCCTTACGTATACTTGGCTTCATCTACAGCACAATTCCAGGACAGATACCTTCACAGTTCTGTTTTTTTTTTTGTGGTGATGTGGTGTACAGTTGGGAAAATGTGAATGTATGTCTGAGTACTGATTCGTCACACATAACCTATGCTCTGCGCATATATAGTGGCCAGGAATGCTGTCGTTGCGGATCGGCCTCTGACACCACACCTCATCTACTATCTTTCCGATTCCCTCTTCCCTTCCCTAAGATGCTGCGTCATTACTTCTTATGTGCTGCAAAAATAAGCGTCTCCTTGTTTTCTACTGACCCCATGTATATTACAGCCGTGCTTCCTTGTACCGAAGGCACTGACACAAAAAGTTAGTTCATTATATCAAGCATTTCTTCAACAGTATGTATAAAAATTGAGTCTAACAAACCGGCACTCAGGTTCACGCAAAATTTCTACTTGTGAACATCGGTTATTCTATATTGCAGACCTATTACGAACGAACGAATTATCACCTTTCCTTTAGCGCGGTACTTGAAACTTTGGTTCAGACGGTGTCGAAACCAATTGAATTTGCTGTTTTTCTACATTTTATGACCGACATTTTCGCAGATATGTTCAAACGAGTAAAACATATGGGGCTGTCAATTGCGTTTTCATATTTTATTTTTTTTACATTCTTGGGCTCCGACTTTTCAGCGTCGCGCCAACCAAATATTCATTCTCCCTACGTCTGACATGCGGATCCCATCGGATTTTCATTTTAAAGAGGTAAATGTCATTGGTTTGAAGCCTGGCCAACCAAAGTTCTTATTAGGTTTGATAATTGGCTATATCATTGTTCATTACAACGAGGCTCGAGATTTTGTGCATCCACGCAGTCGCTACAAAACCGTGTCGGAAACCGCGGATCATAGATTCCATCTATGGTGAATTTCTTGCCGCACTCGGCGGTATGACGACCAATGGAATAAGCACACGAGACAGGCGGTGACTTTCAATTGAAGTTTTTTTTTTTGAAAAGTAAAAAAGAAAGAGGAAAGAAGGGGACACCAGGCCATAATCATTTACACGTACGTGGCTTGGCGTTCATTCTTTCTTCATTGACCAGATAATGACGTGTAAAAATTACGCTGTCATGGCGTAAGATCTAGCCAAAAATGTGGGCATATCATCATGTCCCGTCACATTACGTGAGGTGATGACGTCATAACATGACATCATCGCTCGGTAAAGGGGGAGCTGATCACGGAGGCAACTTAAAATGATGAACGACATTCGCGATCAGCCGAGCCGGCCGAACGCTTTCAGAAGACCGTGGTCACCAGGCACAATCGCGTTTTTGGTACGTGACAACGCACTGGCTCATAGCACGTCTAGGATTTTGTCACGGGGGTCTTTACTCGCGTTCGCACTAGTAACGAAGTCGGAAATGACGGTATTTGCGGCTTTTGCGCTGCTCGTAGGCACAAGACTTACTTAACTCACATATATTTCGAGAAAACGTAGAGGTATTGATCTAATAGACATTATTTTATTGTTTGATTGACACCTTGCATATTTCCCGTGAAACCCAAACTAATGAGCTTTTACGGTTGTAGATTAGCATTTGTCTGCCCCTTTTCTCGGTCCTCACCTTCTGCGCATTCGCCGTACTAATTTGTTTGTGAGGTCCCAAAACCACGATATGAATATGAACAGTGCCGTAGTCCAATGCTCCCGAAATTGACCATCTGGTGTCATCAAATGTGCGCTGACATGGCACAGTACACGGACCGCTGGAATTCAGCCTCCACCGACACATGACCACCACGGCCGGGATTGATCGAAACCGTGACCTTTGATCGAAACCGTGACCTTTGATCGAAACCGTGACCTTTGATCGAAACCGTGACCAGCCCCGTCATCGCTGCTCCGCCGCGGTGAACCGGTGCGTGCCACAGGCTGGATGTTCTACCAAGGAGTTTAAACAAAAAACAATTGCTGGAGTGCAAATTATCGCCCACGAGTGAAGCCGTGGCAACCGTAATTTGGCACAGGGGAATCATGAGCTGTTCACGTTAGGCGATTGAAAATGGTAAGTTTATTGTACACTTGACTTGTGTTTAGAAAAAAAGTTCACGATTGAGAGCACCACAGGTACTCTACTATGGGAAAGCATAAAGCCGTCCCGAGCATTTTATTTCTGAAATAAGCATACATACAAAGAGGAGATTCTTATGTTACATTTTTCAATCTCAAGACATTGCCAATATATCATAATATACATTCAAATGAACAACAGGAACTGTTTGTACCTGTAAACAGAAATTCTAACGTGGACAAAGAAAACTATGCACAGGCGTACGTACACTTCATGAAAAGGAACAGAAAACAGCATTATAAAAATTGCGTATGTGAATGAATAAGTGCTTATACGGTACTAAATGCAAGTTCAGTGAAATTGCATACACTATAGCATACCTTCTCAGTAATGCGGCAAGGCATGGACACTTTGTTCTTTCTTAGAAGAATAAACCGTGTTGCCCACCGCAGGAGGAAAGCTTCCTCCCCCAGAATGAATAACTGTTCGTTCAGATGTGTTAACATCATGATTCGTAAGCGATGTACCAGAGGCCCTCTGAGAGCGTCCCCGCAGGCATGCCAGTCCCCTCCGCTTCCACAATACAAAAGCACCAATACACATTATAATCTCAACAAAAGTGTCTCTGTGCCGTGACTGCCATTGCAGCTGACTTGAAACATGCTAATCACCAAACGCCAGAAAGTACGTGCCGAGTTGTATTTAAAAAAAGTGGTTAACGATTTAAAGTACTAAGTACTCCACTATGAACATGCACAAGAATAGATCGACTAGTGTGATATTGCGTATCATCAAGGCAACCTTTTAAGGTCACATAGGGCTCAAAGTGCTTCCTTGTGTTACTAGTTTTCTTTAGTAAGCCTCGAATTAGAGCCAAATTTTTTTTTTGAGATAAAGTCACCGACACTCGTCTCTGCGGATCCTCTCCTCCGAAACAACCATCTTTTAATTTATAATTACGCAGCATTTAGACTAACAAATCAAAGTCACTCGATGCCTAAGTGGGCACCACCAGAACATAGCACGTCTCTGAGATCTTTGGAGGGCAAAAGCTACTGCTGGCAAAGCATTGCGGGAGCTTCCACTCTAGCAAGTTTTTTAAACCTCTTTGTGCTCTACTAGATTATTCGTTCACTCATTCGTTCATTGCTTGGTTGCTGTGCTTATCAATCAGTCTCTCGATCGAACAAGCTCCCTGAACATGTAGTGAGAAATTCGCAGCAGACGTTAAAACAGCGCAATTTTGAGCATACCGTTTCAGTTGTATCTGTTTGCTTAAAATATAAAATCTAGAGTTGATTACCTGCATAGCAGTGCTCGTTATAACATATATTAGTGGTGCAGCAATTCAGTCAAGCACCCGGAGACAGCACTATACCCCGATCAATTGCAAATGCTTTTCAAGACGACTCAACATAGATGCACCATTACTCATTTGGTTTCGTGTACAGTAGGCGGATTGAGGTGATGTCGCTGCTCCCATAGCAGAGTACTTAGTACGTTAACCCGTTACCCACTTTTTATAAACAGCCACATGTTCCAAACATCTTGTACGCAGGGACAACTTAGGTATGCGCAGAGGCGACCACATCTTAACTGATGCGCAAAGGCAGTGACAGTTGTAGGTGTGGGTCTTCGCCGCGTCGTTTGCTAAAGCGTGGTGGCTCCACGGAATCGCGCTTGCTTTGCTGTGAAAGTAATTTCGCTCTTGTTATAGCCCATGCAAATCGCTAAGGAGGCACGCTAACTCGAGAAGCGTAGCTACTGCTCCTTGTCCTGCCCAACTCTTACGCCTCGCGTTTTCTTTCTTTTCTACATGCGGTTTCACAAGTAATATCCAAACCGCGCTGAAGCTCGATCAACTAAGCCGCGCAGTTGCAGAGGCAGACATTTTTTCGGAGTGGAGGGGAGCTCGCAACTTTGATCTGAAGCAGGCAAATGGCCATTTGGCTGAGGCAAACTGGTCTTGGTCTATAACGGACAAGTGGTCATTTTGTGTTCTGTACACGTCAAGCGAAAACAACTTCGAGGGGTAGTAGGAAAGGGGGGGGGGGGCAAGCACGGGCGTGGTTTGCCATACCCTGGCTACGCCACTGCTCAGTTGATTTGTACCCAGTGGTCATAAGTTTCTATAGGTGCTCACGCGATTGTTTTTGATCATCCTAAACGCTGCAATATTGCCGATGAACGCATGGTAAGGTTTTATATATCCCCTTTAATTTTGGTAAATTTTTCTTTCGTTAGTTGCTTGAAAGCTAATGAATGTGGGCAGTTTGTCCACTTGAAAAAAAAATACGTGGCATATCATTAGAGCGTTACTGGCTTCATCGACTTCATGAGCTAGCCTATGTAAGTCGATGCACGCAACCCTAATTTTTTGCTCATTTGCTGCTGAGCTTCTTCGTGCCATTTTGGCAGGTGAATTAGGAAGCCTTCACATAGAGTTTTCTGCAATCAGTGCACCAAAGAACCACCACTGTCAAATTTTTACTTGTGTCCGCCGGCACTGAATTAAGCTTCACTCTCCTTTGTCACTACGCTGTTCACTTGTCTCTGCCGATACAGAAATTTTGTCGAAGCACACATCCCACATAACCAAGGAAGTGATAGGTGCTTTCCATGTCAAACGAATGGATGAAGCATACGTCACTGAGGCATCAATATTTCGTACGAAAAAAGAGTTCGCATATCTTTCAAGCACAACTACCGTCAAGTGATGTGCTATTCGACTGTTTATATTCCTTTCTAATTCTGCGCAATGTTGACACGCTTCTTTTTTTTTCATGATTTCATTCACGTTCTTGTGTTCTTCAAGTAAATATTTCAATAGCGAGTCAGCGCTCGCCTATTGCTGTGGACGTTGCGGCACCTAGTTTGTTTCCAGCAGCGTTTAGCGGCGCGCAGCACGTAATAAATTAGCATGCTTCTTAGAGCCTAAACCATGGCGTAGCATCGGCAAAATCACTGTTTTTACACCTGGGTGCCAAACAGGCGACATGTTCGTGAAGGGTGGGCCGAAGCTGTCATTGTTTTAGCATTCCGAAGGATCGGAATAGGGGGAAAGAATGGGAGAAGAACTTGCACAGGGCAGACAAGGCCCTGGAAAACACCAGTGCAGTGTGCGAGCTGTATATCGAACAACACTATGTGCTCACAGACGATGTGCTCATTATCGAGGAAAAAGAAGCGCCAATACCTCGTGGGAGGTGCATGATGCTGTGCCGACGATCCTTCCGACCTTGACGGCCTATACTTTAGTTGCCGGCCTATACTTTAGTACTAGGCCGACACAAGAGATAACCCTTCGTAAGAGGAAGAGGTCTCAAACTTCAGACGGACAACAAAAGCCCGCATTCTGTCCCTCCGACAATGCGGTATCCGGCCTGTTTGCTCCCACCGATGACGTTGTTGGTGCAGACTGAGAAGAATGCTTACAAGCATCTACACTTTCGCCATCTGATGGCGTGAATAGGTTTTATTCGAAATTAGAAGTGTTGTCACCATACCGGAGCAAGCAAAGTTTTTCTGGCCATGCATGACCGTGTCGACCACGAATGGCGAAGTACTCTCAAAGAAAGTGGTAATGTTCTCAGAATCACAATGCGTGCCGTACTGCAAAGTTCTCGCTAAAGGTATTTTGAAAAAGGAAGGCTGAGTCCACAGCAAAATGGAGGCTGAGGACGAGTCGAGAAAGAATTACCGGATGCGGCTATACATGTGGGTGCATTGGGACGCGATTTTCCGATTTCGGGGAGGCAAGCGGGGCACAAGCTTGATACAATAATATTTTAGGTTACGTCTACACAGCATAAAACCGTATGTTTGGTCACTGCATGAAACCGTACATTTTCAAAGATGCATCGGCCTCTTCTAGGAGGTGCTATGTTGGGGCACATGTAATATAGCCTGAACAACTATATAGTGCTGAACTAAATTATGCAGAGAACTCAAGTGCGCCAAAATCAAAAGTGTTAACTGTGTCGCGCTAAAAAGGGCAAAAAAGGGAAAAAAAGTGTAGGTTGCGTTGCCTGCCGTCGAAGTTATTTTTGGCTAACTATCGCAAATCAGGCAAAAAAAGAAAGGCGAACCGAGAGCAACATACACTTGCAATACAGTCACGGGGCAGTCAATAAAAGTAAGTTCATTTAAAGTATTACAGAAACGCGCTTCACGACGCGTACGTGACACCAGCGGCGAGCACCTTCTATACAAGCGAAGCATCCATTGAGGATGCATGTGGCGCCCCCTTTACATGCGACGCCATGGTGCGTCACAAGAGAGGCGGAGTAATACACTGTAGTTAGGGGCAACCAATTTTCACTGCAGCACTGCTGCCCCCCCCCCCCCTCTTTCTATTGGGAGAGTTCTATGAAAAACAGCTGCGAAACGGATTCAGAACACAAAAATGAAGCAATGACAATACTTCTCACAATTGTATGCCTTTTCTTTTTTAAGGGTGAAATTTCGATATAAACAGGTCTTCGAATGCAACATCGGGGACGCTTGCTCACCGTTACTGTAAAAAACAACACCCCCCCCCCCCCTATGTATACGTTGCTCTAAATATTCTCTGACGTATTGCTGCAGAGCATGACTCAGAAGCTCTTCTCGTTTACCAACATTCTGTTGTCATCACGGACATGCCTGTGACACCACGTCACGTAATCTTTCAGTCTTCCCTTTCTCAAGATTCCTCGCCATGACCCCTTACGGGCTGCAGAAGTAAGCGTCTCTTCCTTGTCTACAGTTCCCCTATATAATAGAGCCATGCCTTCTTAAAACGAAAACCCCGACACAATAGGTTAGTTCGTTATATCCGATACTCGTTTTGTATAGAGGAAGAAGACCATAAGCCACAGTGGGCTCTAATTAGCGGGAAGAGCCGAGCACGAACTGTTGGTGCTAAGACTGTGATTCTTTTACCGGTTTCCACCACCCGCCTTCAGCATCCGTAAACCTTCTTCACAAGGGCTACCTGTCGCCAATAACCCCGGTACGATTGAAAGCGTGCATATAGAGGTGTGCTCTAACCGATTGGCAGTCAGGTTCAAGCAAATATCCTAGCTGCAAAAATGCCATATTGTAGGTCTCATATTCACTTCAAACGGGATAATCCTTACCCGTCTCTTTGTGGTGTTTCATGCTGATATCTGCGGTTGAACGTCCCAATACCGTGATATGATTATGAGAGGCGCCTTAGTGGAGGGCTCCGGAAATTTCGACCACCTGGGGTTCCTTAACGCCTCAACGATATTTGCCTCCATCGAGAAGGCAGCCGCCGCAGCCGGGATTTGATTTTAAACTTTGGTCCATACGATAGCGCAACAAGTGAAATGCGCTTTAATTTTTTGACGCTGTATGATGAAGATATTTACGGAGATTATCGGATGAATAAAACACGTGTGGTTGTGAATCCTATTTTACTTATTCTGTTGGTTTTTACTCTATTTATCAAGTTTCGAGCATTTAGCGAACCAAATATTTATCCATAACAGGCGATACCACGGTGGTTCTCGCGTTTTAGGTTTCGTTAGCAAACGAGAATGTCATTGAGAAAAATGCAATTTTGCAGACTTGCTGTATAGAGTTGAACTAGATGGCGGTACTCTGGACGGCTTTCAGCTCTCCCGCAGTAGAGTACCAAGTACTCTAAATCGTTAACAACTTTTTCTAAATACACAGCATTCTTTACACTCTCTCATAGTAGGGTACCTAGTACTCTAAATCGTTACCCACTGTTATCAAAATACACATCATTATTTTGTCGATGTGGCCTCATCAAGAGTAAGGCCCAAGGGATGGCTTTCAGCTCTGCCATAGTAAAGTACCGAGTACTCTAAATCGTTAACCCTTTTTTTTCTAAACACATTCTACCACCAAGGTGATGTATACTAAGGAAAAAGATATGTGCACTTACCCATTTGACTCATTCCCTATAGCGTCAGTTGTGAGTTATGTGCATTTGTTAATCGGTTGATCTCATTTCTGCAGTTTGCTGTATGTGAAAATATTAGTTTTTGTGTTGTGGTGATGTGATGTGCAATTGTGAAAACGTGAATGTATTCCTGAGTACTGATTCGTCTCGCATAACCTATATGCTCTGGACATAGTGTAAATATTTTTTTCTTAACACAATCATTAACTACCTCTATCAGCGTTCATTATAACGAGGTTCAACAATGTCTGGCTCATTGTGCTACCTTGGTGGCGCCACGAAGACCTAGCTCGCAGAAGAGCGGAACGTAAATTACATTGTTGTTGTTGTTGTTCACCTATTGGTAGTGGTGCATACCCACTATGGGGGATTGGCCAAGAATCGAGTGGTTTTAAGAATTACAGTTCAAATTTGGAATAATGGAGGTATAACTGAAATATTACCGATAGCCTAGGAAAGTGTAGTGCTTAATGTAATACACACAAATATTTACATAAACGAATTTAATACATCACCTTCGAAGTTGTGCACGTGGTAGCTCTAAAGCAGAACGTTCGAAAAATTTGCGCCGAACATTGCCAGAAGTTCGATATTCGCATAAACAGCGTATCAGTCTGCGGAGCGAGCTGCGGCGAGGCAACGTCTCATCGCCAATGTATCGCCGATTAACATTTTAATCGATTAGCGGTTAACCATTTAGCGGTTTAACCTTTATTACTATAGGCTTGCGCAATTTTTCACAGTGGAGCTGTTTAAGGTTGTGCTTTCACCGGTTCGCGTGTCCAGCCACAGAACGCGCGTATGTGTCAAGCACAGTGGTATCGGCTGTTGGGCCGCAGTTACATCTTGTCCTGTAATGTCCCGCAAAGGGCCGGCCGAGGGAAGTTGTGAGCAGAGAGAGGGGGCAAGGGGAGGTTACAAGATAACGGCGTGCGTTATTTTTGGAAAGTGGGCTATATCAGTCATTCCTGAAGCTGATTTGGTGTCGGGGTTCGAAAAACATGTCGATAACCCCAGCTACTAAAATATCGATGCCGATTCTGAAGCAGAGCCTTTTAGGAATGAAGCTCCCTATGACGTCACCCGTTCGTCCCTGTTATTGCTTGTAACCACCGGTGGCTCTTACCCGCATACCAGTGGCACATACCCGCCCTCGGGCACATATCCGCATGTCCATTTGTTACGAGAAACGTAGCACGGCGTGGTTATCACGCTCTCGGTGTTAACAAAGTGCCGAGAGCAGAAGTGCCGTACATATTCTCGTTTAGTCCTTGGATTGTCCGCTGGATGGTGCTACTTGTATATTATGAATTAAGGTCCCTAGATGAAACAAGTTTCCAAGGTAGCGTCACTCATTGCTCTCGAGCCGTTCTGCTCACTCTCTCGATTACTCCTTGTAGGGAACTATGCGAACGACGACGAAGCAGCATGAAACGGCAAGCCACAGCGTTGGTGCACGCACGCGACCCGAGCTTGCGTTTGTTTTGTATTTTCGGCCTGTTGGCGTTCCTCGGCCTTCCAGTAAGTCTGTACGTGAATAAACTGCGTGACATCTGGTGGAGGTGTGTGGACTCCGGTACAAGCTTGGAACTTCGCTCCCGTACACTTCCCCCTCTACGTGACACGAACATGGCCACCGAGACGCCTCTCCAGGTGGGACCTTCGACCGTCCATGTCACTTGCGGTGCCGTGTATCCTCAACGAGACCCTCCTATCTTCACGGGCTCCACTGAGTCGGACGTCGAAGATTGGTTGGCGAGGTACGACAAAGTCGGCGCAAGTAACAAATGGGACGACCCAAGTAAGCTGGGCTACGTCACATTCTACCTTGCGGACACCGCGCAACTGTGGTTTAATAACCACGCAGCTGACATTACTACGTGGTCTGCATTCAAGACGGCTAGTACGGACGTCTTTGGACGACCTGCGGCACGCAAGCTTCAAGCCGAGCACCGTTTACGTCACCGTGTGCAGCAACCAGGCGAGACCTACACGGGCTACATTGAAGATGTGTTGCATCTATGCAACCACATCAACTCTACCATGCCTGAGGAAGAAAAAATCAGGCATATATTGAAAGGCATTGACGACGGCGCCTTTCAGATGTTGCTCGCGAGAAATCCCCCCACCATTGCTGTCCTCGTTTCCCTCTGTCAAAGCTTCGATGAATTGCGTAGGCAGCGCGCAATTGCTCGTCAAGCCCTCACGACGCCAGATACGCTTGCAAGCTTGCACCTAGCTGCCCATCCTACCGACCAGCAGCCGCTGCTTTCGACAATCAAGGACTTCATCCGCGAAGAGGTAGCGCACCAGCTGTCGCTGCTGCCACTGACACATGAGCCCACGCAAGCTTTGGCACCGGACCTCCAACACGTCATTCGGACCCAAGTCGCTGAAGCCCTTCCGCCGGTGCATCAGCAACCACCAGTCACAACGCCTCTCACGTACGCCGCCGTCGCTGCTCGGCCTACACAACAGCGTATGCCGTATGCTCAACCTGCCACGCCGCCCTATGTCGTGCCTACAACCCCAATTGCTGCGCCGTATCCCTACACGAGATCTTCAGCTCCATTTTACTGTCGCGCAGACACTTGGAGGGCGCCGGATAATAGGCCCATCTGTTTCGCCTGCGGTATCGCTGGACACATCGGCCGCCACTGTCGCCGAGATCCCCCTCCAGTCGACACCGCGGGCAGGCCAATGGCGTCGTCGTCTAGGACGCCATCAAGGTACACCACTGACGGTCCTCGACCCTACGCAAACCATCGGTCACCATCGCCACGACGACGCTCCCTGTCACCTATGCGTCGCCGACCTGCTACGGAAGAGGGAAACTGATCGCTGCAGCTCCGGAGGCAACAGCTGCATACAATTCGAACTGCTTAAGGCCTCCATCTTTCTCGCCGCAAAACGTTATTGACGTCGATGTTGAGGGGACCGCCGCACAAGCGCTTATCGACACAGGGGCCGCCGTTTCCATAATCTGTGAGACCTTATGCCGCAAGTTGAAAAAGGTGATGACGCCTCTTTCGGGCCTGATGCTCCACACGGCCAACTCGCAGTGCATAGAACCTACAGCTATGTGCACTGCACGTGTCATTATAAAAGGTGAACTTTATGCCATTGAATTTTTTGTGCTGGCATCCTGCTCCCACGAAGTCATTCTTGGATGGGACTTTCTTTCGCGTCATCGGGCCATCATAGATTGCTCACGTGCAGAAGTTGCCCTTACACCGCTGCCAACCTCTTGTTTGGTGCATTCTCTTTCTGAAGCTTACAAACTTGTCGTTGTTGCAGACACGGAAATAGCACCGAGAACATCCACCCATGTAGCCCTGACCTGTACGGCCGCTCCTACCGGAACTGTTTTGTTCACTCCGTTTGACGTATTTAACCGCCGCCGTAGCCTACACCTGCCCTTTGCCGTACTCACCGTGGAATCCGGTGCTACCGCCATGCTCGTCGCGAACTCACTATCGTCGCCAGTTACCTTACTTCGCGGAGAATGTTTGGGTAACATACAAGACGTTGACCTCTTGCGCCCTCTAGAGTTCACCGAACACGCACCTCACCTCCAGCTCAATGCTATGACGCCACCTGTGGCCACACTGCCCGCGCCACACTCATTCAAGCCTTCTGTTGCCGCTGAGCTATCGCCGACAGAAAGAAAGGTACTCTTGTCCCTTCTTCGAGAGTTCCGTTCTGCCTTCGATTGCGCTCAACCATCTTTGGGTCGCACAGCGAACATCACGCACCACATTGACACCGGTACTCATGCTCCCTTACGCCAACGACCATATTGAGTTTCAGCGGAAGAGCGCCGTATTATAAACGAACAAGTCGACGATGTGCTCAAGCGTGGGGTCATCCAGCCATCGCAGAGCCCTTGGTCGCCCCCTGTTGTACTTGTGCGCAAAAAGGGTGGGTCTATCCGATTCTGTGTCGACTACCGCCGGCTCAATAAGATAACTCAGAAGGATGTGTACCCGTTGCCACGCATCGACGACGCTCTCGATTGCTTGCAAGGGGCAGAATATTATTTACGCTCAGGATATTGGCAAGTTCCAATGACTGATCCTGACCGATCGAAGACTGCATTTGTAACACCTGATGGGCTGTATGAGTTTAACGTCATGCCGTTTGGACTCTGCAACGCCCCAGCTACCTTCGAACGGATGATGGACGCCATCCTTCGCGGCTACAAGTGGAACACGTGCCTTTGCTGCCTAGACGACATCGTCGTTTTTTCTCGCGACTTTTCGACTCACCTTGTTCGTCTTCGTGCTATTCTCACGTGTCTCACCTCTTCTGGCCTTCAACTTAACATCAAGAAGTGCCATTTTGCCGTTCGTCAGCTCACTATACCAGGTCACGTCGTCGGCAAAGAGGGTGTTTTCCCGGACCCGGCCAAACTCCGCGCCGTGGCCGACTATCCGAAGCCCAATTCCATCAAGACGCTTCGAAGTTTTATCGGCCTGTGCTCATACTTTTGTCGATTTGTGCGCAACTTCTCTTCCATCATCGCGCCTCTTACCAACCTGTTGACAACTTCCAAAGGCATTTCTGCTTGGTCAAAAGAGTGCAACGAATCCTTCACCGCGCTTCGGCGGTTATTACTATCACCTCCAATACTACGTCATTTTGACCCTGATGCGCCTACGGAGGTCCACACCGACGCCAGGGGTGTCGGTCTTGGTGCTGTATTGACTCAACGAAAACCAGGGTACCAAGAATACGTGGTCGCTTACGCGAGTCGAACCCTCAAGAAAGCCGAGTGTAATTATTCCGTCACGGAGAAAGAGTGCCTCGCAATTATCTGGGCTTTGGACGAAGTTCCGCCCATACCTTTATGGCCGCCCTTTCGAAGTTGTCACGGACCACCATGCTGGCTATCATCGCTCAAAGACCCGTCAGGGCGCCTTGGTCGTTGGGCGCTTCGCCTACAGGAATATGACATTCGTGTTGTATACCGATCCGGCCGCAAGCACTCCGACGCTGATGCGCTATCCCGCTCGCCGCTACCGGCTGACCCAACCTCCTCGTCACCTTCTTCAACTGTCATAACACCAATCGACTTCACAGACATGGCATCGGAACAACGCAAAGATGTGTGGATTTCCCAACTCCTCGCCTTTCTGACTGATCCGCTAGCTAATTTGGTCTCAAGAACTATCCGCCGTCAAGCCACACATTTCGCTATTCGAGACGACCTACTCTTTCGGCGAAATTACACGTCTGAAGGTCGGAGGTGGCTGTTAGCGATACCCAACCACATGCGCTCGGAAGTCTGTACTGCTTTCCACAACGACCCGCAAAGCGCTCACGCTGGCGCTCTCAAAACGTACAACCGTCTACGTCAGCGGTACTACTGGCGCGGCATGTACACATTTGTCCGCAAGTACGTACGTGATTGTACTGCATGCCAGCGACGTAAAGTCCCACCTCAACGCCCTGCCGGTACACTTCAGCCTCTGCCTTGTCCAGCGCGTCCGTTTGACCGCGTCGGTATCGACTTATACGGACCACTTCCCACGTCGTCTTCTGGAAATAGGTGGATAATTGTCGGCGTGGACCACCTCACGCGTTACGCGGAGATGGCAGCACTACCCGCAGCAACCGCACGGGAAGTTGCGTTTTTCATCTTGCGCAACTTTGTTCTTCGCCATGGTGCTCCCCGCGAACTTTTGAGCGACCGAGGGCGTGTTTTTTTGTCTCACGCCATTCAAGCGTTGCTCGCTTAGTGCAACATGGTTCATCGCATGACGGCAGCATATCACCCGCAGACGAATGGCCTCACAGAACGATTTAATCACACTCTCGGTGATATGTTGACGATGTACACAGCTTCAGACCAGACCAATTGGGACACTGTCCTTCCATTCGTCACGTATGCGTATAACACCGCTACGCACGCGACAACAGGGTTCTCCCCTTTCTTTCTGTTGTACGGACGCGAACCATCGTGCACGCTGGACACTATCCTCCCATACACGCCCGACTCCTCTGAGTACACAGCAATTTCTGATGTTCCCAGGTACGCAGAAGATTGCAGACGATTGGCCCATTCACTGACGACCGAGGACCAAGGCCACCAGAAGCTACGGCATGGCACCGACCGACATCTCTCTACTTTCACGACTGGTGCTCTCGTTTGGCTCTGGATTCCACCGAGCACTCCTGGCCTTTCGTCGAAATTACTGGCACGATACCACGGGCCCTACCGCATTCTCGCCCGTATGTCACCAGTCAATTATGAGATTGAGCCTTTGACACAGTCTCATGACTTACGCCGTCGTGGCCGAGAAATTGTGCATGTGAGTCGCCTGAAGCCGTATTACGACCCCGCTATAGTGACTACGCCTTAAGTCGCCAGGTTGGCTACGCTATTCACCAGGGGCCAATGTAGGAAACTATGCGAACGACGACGAAGCAGCATGAAACGGCAAGCCACAGCGTTGGTGCACGCGCGCGACCCGAGCTTGCGTTTGTTTTTTGTATTTTCGGCCTGTTGGCGTTCCTCGCTCTTCTGGCGTTCCTCGGCCTTCCAGTAGGTCTGTACGTGAATAAACTGCGTGACATCCTCTTTTTCTCTACCATCCGCGTCTGTAATTGGTGCATTCCTTGCACGAGATCTTGCAAATGGCTGGCCGTCTTATTTATTATTACGCAACAGGTTCAAAACGAGTACGCATGCGCATATGGCTCCAGCCGTGTTCTTGCCGTGACCAAAGACGAAATCATAACCAGGACATAAACTGAAGAGGAGGAGCGTTTCAGTGTGCTCCAAGTCGACCAAGATAGTTTCGCGGTGCTCGTTAAATGCAATATTCGTGTTTTTCAACAATTCTGCATGCGTTGCCGTAAAGCAAAAGAAAATGGTTTTGCTCTCTTCAACTTTTCTTGTGCTATCCGAAATGAAGCACGCCATGAAGTATAGCTATGAAACATTTCACGCGAACGCTTTCGTGCAACTCCGTCCGAACGTACGCCGACGCGGATCTGCGAAGTGACTTTATTCGTCGGTTTTAGGGGCGAAGCTTCTTATAGCGGCAACCGTTCGTCTCTCGTAACAGTTGTAGTATGTAACAAGTATAACATTTTGACCTCCAAGGTGGTGCCAGTGAGAGATATCTTCTGTGCGTTGTTGAACAATAAAAAATAGTGTTCAATGTACATGCCAATGACTGCTAATGGGGAATGAGAGACAGGATCATTCGGCTTTTAGTTAACGCGCACGCTGCGATCCCCATTAGCAGCCATTGGCATGTACATTGAGCACTATATGACAAGAAAGGGTTGCTACGTTATACTCGCTGGGTGTAACCTCTTTAGTTTTAGAAAGGTTTAGTGAGCGTTGAGCCGCAGTGCCATGAATACAATGAACTAGTATATACCATGAACTCGAGGTGGTTAAAGGTGGGAAGTAGATATACGGAGCGCAAACCGTAACAAAGTAAAAGCCGAATTCTCCTGTCGCTCATTTCCCATTAGCAGCCATTGGCATGTACATTGAGCACTATCTGGCAGGAAAAGGTTGCTACGTTATACTCGCTGGGCGTAAGCTCCTTGGTTTTAGAAAGGTTTAGCGAACGTTGAGCCGCAGTGCCACGAATACAATGAACTAGTATATACCAGGAATGAACTCGAGGTGTTTAAAGGTGGGAAGTAAATATGAAGCGCAAGCCGTAAGAAAGTGTGCGTGTGCCACCTCTCGTTTAGTCCTTGGAATGCCCGCTGGATCGCGCTACTTCTATATGGGGAATATATGATGAAAAGATGCGAGATGGTGGTACTTGGAGCGTTGAATAGATGGACGAACGGACACACAGACAGGTTCATGGATGGACGCATGAACGGACACAGGGGTGGATGCATGGACGAATGCAGGGACGGACGCACGAACAGACGCAAGCACGGACGGGCGGATGGACGCATGGACGGTCACACAGACGGACGCATGTACGGATGGAAGCAACAACGAATAGACGGACGAATGCTTCGCCCCACTCTCGATCATTCACTCCGTGGATATGCTGCCAATTTTTGTTGTTGTTGTTGTTGTTGTTGTTGTCGACACGGACTTATGAAGTGTGAGGCCCACGTGACGGCTTTACGCTTTCCCATAGCAGAGTACCAAGTACTCGAAAACGTTAAACATTTTTTTCTAAACACGCATGTGTAAACATCCGAAATGGGCACTACTAGGAGCCCTCCGGCGTCTTCGACCAGCTCGACCACCACGGAGCTGAATCACCACCGGTCCAATAGCATACAGTTCGGACTTCCAACAGCATCGCGTCGGAACAGGGATGTTTCAACTATATATAAAGCTGGTTGGTATGAGACATTATAGTGTTGCGCTGAGCGGAGGCATGAATTGCAAAGAAGCATTGCGCATTGCTTTTCCCGCTCTCTTTCTCGCCAGTACTTTGCTCGGCGCAACGTCTGCAGAAGAACCACGCCGAAAAACGAACGTTACTGCGGCACGCTGTCCCGACCGAAACATCGAAGTGCATACGGTATACGCTCCCGTCTCCCGAAGCCGCCCGTCGATGGACCCCTTTGTCGCCAGCGTAGAGGGGGCATCGCTAAAAAGGTCAGCGAGTACGCGAAGAACCCTTTGCAATGCGACGGAGCTCTTGGGGCAGCTTGTGTGTGCACGAACGTCACTAGGGTGCCGATAAGCATCGAAAGCGACCGAGTCCTCGCGTGGGCGTACGGTGGCGCCCTCCCCGTTGGGGTGGGTGATGCGGGCGAACAAACAGTATGCATACTTTTGTGCGCGGCCCTTGCCTTTTACGAGAGCCACCCTTTTGTAGGAGACAGTGGCCGGCTCTTTTGTAGGCGTTCTCCCAATGGCTTCTTATCCGTCCATTCTACAGTATCTACCGACGCCCCACGAGTCTGTTTCATTTGCGAATTCCATTTTGTGTTTCGCTGCGAAAGGGTTTCGCCTGCACGCAACTCTTTGCTTGTTTGCGCTGGTTCGTGTAGGGTCAACTATACACAGACAGATCGCTCGCGTGCCCTCCTTTGCCGGCTTGTTTGTTCTGCGTTCTGGAATTCCGCACCGCTGAACACGTGCTTCTAAGCGTTGTTGCGTTCAGTGGAAGGCTTCCTGCCATTTGTTCACGTGGCATGTCCATTCGTTGATACTAATGATCGCAATCTTGAGCGTCCTGTCATGTAGAGACAGGCAGAGATTCTTTGATAGTAACGATAACGGTTGGTGATGGGAAAACGAGAAAAGGAATTATTTTGTAAAAACTGGAGAAGTGTGCCTGGTTTCGAGTCATGTAGTTTTATGAAGCAGGAAATCCAACAAAGTAATCGTTTCTTAATTTTTATATTACTGATTTTTTAACGGTTTGATCTGCGATGTTAGCTTATTTTAACATATCACGACCAGGGAGGTTTAAAAAAAATTGCGGGAGTGGAAGCCCTGCAATGGTTTGCCAGCAGTAGTGAAGCCAGCCCTCCAAAGATATCAGAAACATGCTCTTTCTGGTGGTGCGAACTTGGAGATCAAGTGGCCTTGATTCGTTGGTCTAAATGCTGCGTTAATTACAAAGTAAGAAATAGTTGTTTCTGAAGAAATAATATGCAAAGACTAGTATCGGTGACATAATCTCCAATGAAATTTGCCTTGAATTCGAGGCTTACTAAAGAAAAATAGTAACACAAGGGCGCACTTTGAGCACTATGCGAGCCTAAAAGGTTGCCACGTTAAACTCGCTTGGCGTGCGAGGAAAACGCGCCTTCTCAATCGCCGACCGTCAACAGCTCATCATGCCCCGATGCCCCTAGTAAAGTGGCTGCCGCAGCCACCATCTTACGGTTGGCACGTCTTCATTCGTGGTCACTTGATCATGACTCGCACAGGAGATGCAAATTACACACGAAACGCGTTACTGTAAGGAACCCACGGCGGTGGCTGTTATCCCGTTGTGCTGCTAAGCATTAAGCTTAGTAGCTGGTGCGGGCTCGACTCCCCGCCTAAAAAGTGGAACCTACGCAGGAATGTGAGAAAAACAACAAGTTGTTAATGCCTCGCCCACGATGCTAATTCTGTGATCGGGCGTCAGACGCATGCACACTGAAGACAGGGCTTCGATTGAGTTCTCTCTAACACCATTACCACTATACGCACGGCCGGATGCTGTACCTCCTCTGACGGGCGTATAATGCATCGGCATCCCACCATTGATATATGCATAGTGTCATTCGATGCACGTGATTCGGCAAAGGCGATCATGCGCGTTATCTCCACGATCCGTGGGTGGGGGCGTAGTCGGGCACGTAGTGGATGGAACACCACACGTGCACTCCACGCGCTAAACTTAAAGGGGTCGCGAAACGGTCGCTTTACAACGACAATGCGGCACCATCGGCAGCCACACGCGCTAACTACATCATTATCCCGAGTGGACCGGCATAGATGCTTTGCCTGTCGAGGAACGTGAAACTCTACGGCATATCGAGCGCACGGAAGAGGCGCTCATCGGCGTCTGCCATACGCGATCCGCGTCCCACAAGAACGCTGCTCAGGTTGACGTCACCAGCGCCGATTGCGTATGGCAGAGACGCTGATGGGAATCACGACTGCACGCACTCTCAAGTATCAAATAGTTCCGCGTACCTCGATAGGCAAAGCCTCACTTATGATGACGTCACCTAGTTAGTTCGTGTGGACGCCGGCGATTTTGCATTGTCCTTTTAGAGCCAGCGTTCCACGACCCCTTTACACGATATACGCATGTAAACATGCAAAATTCTAGCGAGGAATCAATTGCGCATGCTCACACGCGCAGGCTGACGCACACGGCCCGCCCACGTATACAGTCACGGAGGACATAAGCGTAAACGTGCGCGTAAGCTTTGGGCACGCAGAAAAACCGCACACTAACATGAGCATGCGCAAATGCTCAATATAGACACAAACGTAGACTTGCATACACAGATAGAGGGAGGAGGAGGCGACACTCACACACACGCACGCACGCAAGCACACACAGGTTGGACAGAGTGAACTACGCAACCGCACGCAAATATGACCGCGCTCGAGTGCACACGCACTTTCATGTAAACATTTACGGACGCGCAAGATACCTCTCTCTCTCTCTCTCTCTCTCACACACACACACGCACACATACAGGCATACAAACTTCAAGAGACCATCTTACGAGACTGACTGTGTACAACGCCATGAGGCAAGGCGCTCAGGCCGGACAAAAGAGCGTCTTCCGCTGCGGCCATGCGTCTTTCCCGCGTTTTGATATGTAGTAATGGAGCGGGAGAAGCTTTCTTCCTTCCGAATATAGAGGTCTCCCAAAAAGGCGTACCACGTATGCGGGAATGGAGGCAGTGGCATGGAGGGTAAGGGACACAATATATACAATGGTGGCCACAACAGCCGCGCGCGCCGCACGGTGGAGCGGAAGGAAAACATTTTCCTTTCGTCGCCGCGCGGCACTGCGCGGATTTTTTTTTTCTCGACGCCATGGTGGCAAGCCGAAGTCTTTATTCGTCTTTTATACACGTACGACGCTCTGTATATACTGCCGGATCTAGGGACAAGTTAGAGAGAGAAACCAAAGAAAGAAATGCGATCAGGTGTTGGGTTTCAAAGACGATGGCTGCATTTCCAGTCTATCTGAACGTTTGTCTACGTAGCGTGTATTTGTTTGCGTGGCTGTATTTGCAACGCTTGTGACACTCGTAGGAGAAGATTAGAGGGGGGGGGGGGGAGCGATGAAGTCCAGGTTGAGGTGGTTGCCACGGGGAGAATTCGTGAATTTGGGAAATACAAGTGAGATTCTACGAATATTTTCATCGCTACCCGCCTGTCAGTGCAGCAAAGCAGAATAACATATATATATATATATATATATATATATATATATATATATATATATATATATATATATATATATATATATATATATATATATATACTTATGGACACGTCGCCTGTTCGGGAACATCAGACAGAATAGCTTTTATGGGACATTACAAAGAAAACCATTGAGTGAAGTCTTCGACGAGGTTACGGCACCCCCTTTGAGAGGCCATCTTTTCAGTCAGCTATCTAGATAAGACACCTGTCTTGCGCGCGTGAGTGGTGAGTGCTTATATCCGGGCCAGTGTGCTTGATTTGGAAGTAGCGCTTTGCAATTAAAGTCCCGGACTCTTTAGTGTTCGTGCACATTGCGCTTCACTTTTCTTAAAAATGTTACCATGCAATAGGCTCAGATCTTGGTCTGCCATAGGCTTCAAGTTTTAATTATTCATTTCATGTAGTACAGACTTATTTCAGGTTATTTCTTCTGGCGCTGTGCGTACATACATCTCTGTTTTAGTGTCAATGAAATAAAGCCGAAAGTACATTTAGAAGTAAATCAGCAGGGCACTTGGAGGGGCTCAGCTCACATGACCAAACCGTGACCACCGATTGGCTCCGTAACTGAAGAAGGGGGTACCACTCATGAGTCGGACGGTGACGTCACTCACCACCAGGCTGATGACTTCAGCCTAGCGTGCGCACCCATTGGTACAGGCCGATATTCATCCGCTTTTCAAGAGAAAACGGCGCTGCCTTCCGAAGTTGATCCCGACTGTGGTGATCTATTTACCTCACCGTCGATATTCCGCGAAAAACTGCAGTGGTTAACACCCTCGTACATATTTGTAGATATGACTCATACGTAACACGTCTGTTGGATGTGTACGATTCCACGATAACTCGCATGAAACATATGATCACGCATGAGAATACTGCATGCGCGGCATGGGTGCAACGCCAGATTTTCGGGTGTGGGCATGCATCGTGTGTATGATGCGTTGGTCTTCGTTACACTGTATGCAAAATATCCTCACATCTACGAAGAATGTAGCCCACCGTAACTTCGATTTTGCCGTTTTATCAGTAAACGAATAAAAAGGGTGGCTCTTTAACTCCACTCTGTCTAGAGGGAATGGAGGAGGAATAAGGGGAAAAAAGAGATATGTGAAGGAAACACGTAGAGCTTGACCAGACGTCCCAAGTTGATCACCTTATACTTGGGAAGTGGAAATGAATGTAGAATTGATTGATTGATTTGTGGGGTTTAACGTCCCAAAACCACCATTTGATTATGAGAGACGCCGTAGTGGAGGGCTCCGGAAATTTTGACCACCTGGGGTTCTTTAACGTGCACCCAAATCTGAGTACACGGGCCTACAACATTTCCGCCTCCATCGGAAATGCAGCCGCCGCAGCCGGGAATTGAACCCGCGACCTGCGGAGTCAGCAGCCGAGTACCTTAGCCCCTAGACCACCGCGGCGGGGCAAATGAGTGTGGAAGAGGGTAAAAGTCTACGAAGAGACAGCTATGTCCTTACGGCTCTACACATGGCAATGACCGATCAATGCGCAAAAGCAACAATAATTAGTTCTCCATCAGTGCAGTTTCTTTGAGGAATTGCAACAACAATCTCATAATGGTTGATGCCTGTCAGCCACTGCTAGGTTACAACGCAAGGAAAAAAAAAGCCAGTGCCTACCACCCCCCTCGCTATCCGTCTCACGCGCAATTTTGCACAAAAGGCTCTGTCCAATAGCACGAACTCATTTCCATGGCCTCAAACACTTATCAAGTGTTTTTAAAAGTTGACTTTCCCACACATATTCTGCCACTGGTATTAGGTCTCAAACGTGAACGTCCTCGTAAATTCCTGACTTAGCTCTGCCAAGTGTAATGTTTAAGTGGTCACGTCAAAGCTCTTAAGAGGCGTAGCATTTGTATTAGCCAAGAAAGAGTACTTACGGCACAAGCGGGAGCCATGGGGCAAGCATTATATTGCCTTTAACATGTGAAGAAAAGGCGCATCCCAGTTCTGCGGACAGAGGAGAAGGACAGGCAGGAAGATCAACAAGGCGCGTCCGGTTTGCAGTCCTATACGCTGGGGAAAGGGTAAGGAGAAATTAAAAGATGGGGAGATAGAGCACACGACATATTCGCGTGATCTTAAACTCCACTGCTGTGTTCTATACTAACAAGTGCAGGATGTCAGGCGTATCACTTTCGACTGTAGATAGTCGAGTCATGGTGCCTATTTGCAATCGAACATCCAGTATACCCATTGCAGACTGAGCGTATAGCGATTTCAGCTTACCGACCAACACGGGCCGTGCAAATGCCTAGCCAGATTTTTTTTTTTTTGGGGGGGGGGGTCATCATGTCTCTTGAAAATATATTGGAGGGGGTTTGAAACCCTTCCCCCTATACACGCCTGGTGAAGTGTGTCTAAGTGAAGCAGTATTAAAATTGGTTTGGGTCTGTCATTTTTCCTTAAGTTGTAACCAAACACAGAAAATAGTTTAAAAGTTTTGGTAGGAGTCTAAATCATCTCCCAAAATAGTTTACTGTGTGCGGGCGACTGCCCTGCTGTAATTAGTGTATGTCGGTGAAGTGGACCTCGAAAAACGTCCTGTTGCGCTCTACTGGCACAACTCCTTTTATAGCATCTCCTGTACCTCCTTCCGTTCTGTAGTGCTACATTATAATGATCCCGTTCGCCGTACAGGTATCTTCTTGAACATCAATTCCTCGGGAACATACTCGTTTAACGGAGTACTTCCTTCACACCAAAATCACTCCCATCGTTCTCCTCTAATCCACTGGCCTGGGCCACCCTCTTTAAATCACCACGCTCCCCGACCCATCGAGTGCCCATCTAGCTTCCACGAAAAACGATTTTCTCCCCGACGTCAGGCGTCACCATCGGTGGTCGGAGAGTACCGCGCGGTAACACGACACCGACGCGGCCATGCCGACAGGGTATTAAAATAATGAAGCGCTTGCACGCTCCAATAGGGGCTCGAACAAACTCGTGCACGCACCCAAATCGGTGTGTCGGTCCACGGCTCAGTGCACAGGACTTATTGTATACGTATATATATTCGCAGCTATGGACCACATTGTAAGTTATAAAAACTGTCTTGTGAATACTATTTTTCTTTTTATTGAACTCTATTCATAGTTGACATTTTGTTGGTATACGATTGAATGCCGTGCTTAATGTTTGTAAGTTCTTCTGAAATGCTGCTTCAGGTCCTATATCTCATGTTTGTGCTGTACGACGCCCCCGAATGTTACACGCACGGAACCAACCCCATCCATAGAAAACTAATAATACTAATTGTTCAGGTTTTACGTCCGGGAATCGCGATAATATTATGCGGGACTAGAGGACACATGAAATTCTCGCCATCTGGTGTTCTTTAACGAGCACCTAAACCTATATGCACGTGGGCCTGCAGATGCATTATAGCCTGAATCAAAGTGCAAACGCCGCGCCCGGGATTCAATCTCGTGACCTCTGGATAGTGGGCAGTCTATAGAAAGCAGAATACGTAAATACATCTCTATATAACTTGTTTACTTGTTGGTAGGCGTTCTGTCTACTGAAAAACAAATGTATGGATGTGATTTTTAAAAGTTTTCTGGCGTTGCTGTTAGGCTTCTGGTTGCCAACTTCGAAGAAAACTACGCTTTTCGTTGAATACACAAACTTTTGCAGCACTTGTGGTTTGCATATTTATTGCTGTGTTTAATTAAAAGGGTTCTAAACCTCCTCTCAGGGCATGGCGAAAAAAAAAGACATTCCTACAAAAACAACAAAAGGTGCTTCTAAGAGTACAACCGTGCAGTTGCGCGCGGCCCAGAGTTTACAAGAGAAGCGCGAAGTAGCTGCTCTGCCAAGTACCCTCTCTTAATTAATAGAGGATCCTTTCTCGTAACATCGGTGGGCGGAGCACAAGCTGCATGTCGTCAGATAGCATGTGGCTCCTATTGGCTTAAAGCTGACATAAATCAGGAGCCGCGTTTCAATCACATGCGCTTCCTGCCATGGAGTGTTGCCACGATATCCAGTGTAGCAACACCAGCGCGCACTGGAAACATGACGACGGAGAGTGAGCGGGTTTTATGACGAATGCATGTGCAGAGATTAAGTACATTGTACCATAACTTTTGGCTCAGTCTGCCAGTTCTTCCTTTTATTTGAATTAATTTGAATTTGTTTCCTAGAAAATTTACGAAAATCAACAAATGCGTGAGCAGGATTTCGGATCCTCATCATCTGGCTAGCGGTGATGACGTGCTCGTGAAGTAACATCTATACTCCCTAGATATTTTAGGGAAATAAATCTAGGGACTTTAGTAGCATCTATTCCTATAGTGCCATCTCCTGCCAGTGTACATCTTCCAGTGCTTCCGCCATGGATGACAGAAGTTGCCAGATGTCATGCATGACGGAGGATGAGAGAAAGCAGAAGCTGCTTGAGGCGTGCAACAGTTACCCGCAGTTCCGTCGGTGCTTGACGAATTTTTGCGGCAATCAATTCGTCAGGCAGTCAACTCCGATATTGAGATCAGGCGATGGTTACTTGAAAATGCTGTACCCTCTAATATCAAATACATTAAAGAGAGTTCATTCTTCTTTCACGATCAACAAGAACATTGTTCATGGACGGAAGGTGTGGTTCATCCTAAACTTGTGCAGTGCAGCAAATTTTAAATAAAGCAAAACACATTCTGTTAGCTTGAAACGGTATTCAATAGCTGTTTTAATGTTTGTAATTTCAATACGCCATCAGCTGCATACAGGAACAGAATAACACTTACTGTTAAAATTGCTTTTGTGAGCGTATATATCTGTATTTATATACGAACACAAGCTAGTCAGATGATGAGGATCCAAATGCTGCTGATGCAAGTATTGATTTCAGTATCTTTTTTGGGAAACAAATTTAAATTAAATTCAAATAAAATGAAAAATTAGCAGACTCTGCGAAAACGTGGTACAAACACTTAGTCTCTGCACATGCCAGTTTGAGAATGATTAACCAAGTCGGCCAATGCTGAACACCAATGGTCGGATTACAGTGCACAGATGGAGCCCGAAAGCTAAATCTCTCTAGTTCATTTTAGCCATCGTCGTTCACCTCCTATCCTTAACGTTTCTGTTAGCCACATGAGTTCTGAAGCCACACCACAAGTTATCACAGCGTGTGTGGTTTGTAAAATGCGTGGCCGGAATTTTTTTGTCATAACCCTCACAGCCTATACTGCAACGTCTTCCCCGTCCTTTCCACTCTTTCTTTCATACATTCATCCAACAGCAAAAAAAAGAAAAAAATAAAAGCTGAAAAAGTGCAAGGTATACGTTCTTTAAAGTGGTACTTCGCGGTACGCGTGTATGTCATTTTTTTTTCTTGTTCTTCATTCCGTCAGCTGTATATAGACCACATGTAGCGCCAGAGCGACGCTCTGCGAGTTCTCCGTTAAAACTCTCGGCCTGAATCCCCCCTGTTCTTTTTGAGCTTTCACTCCAGCGTACATCGCAACGGGTGGCCCCCTCTATTATGTCACACGTGTACACGCTTTGAGGAGGATTTATTATTTTTTTTATATCAAGCGCCCGGACCAGACAGACACATGGGGCAGGCAGTTGAGCATTCGGTGCCCATACGGTGGCGTTCCGTCTTTCCTTTATTTTTTTATCCTTTTTTGTTAGCAGTGTCACTCATTTTTTCGCCGCGCGATTGCACAGATTATCTGGCGCCTTGCAGTGACTTGTTTGTGTTATAGCGTGCTGTTTAGATCCGAGGGGTTCTAGACCACAGATCAGGATCCCATCTCTGGTCGAGAGAACCTTCTGCCGTCGTCCTGTCGTTAAGTTCTGGCATCTTCTACCGTCATTGAGAGTGTCCCGACGACTTGTGCGGTCCCAACCACTACCGTAAATCACGGTGGGGGATGATAAAGGGGATCTTGACCCCCCTGTTGTTCTGACTGGGGAGTGGGAACACGATTTAGCTATCAGACATCGTAAGTATATGAATCAGTTGACACACGAATATCGGGGATACAATTTCTTTAGTGCCTGTTTACTTTGTTTAGCGTACTCGTGTTTATTCCCTTAAACTGCGTTAGACACAGTTTTAAGGAATGACAATTGTCGCTTGACCGGTTTTAGAAAGACTCGATAGAACAATATGTTTACGTGAGCTTGAACCCCATCCTCATTTTAAATTACATCTCAAAGCAAGATTTTATTTGCTATATAGTTTAAAATAAAACCTACATTTATAAAAACAAAATGGCCGCCAAGGCAAGATGTGGGTCTACCCCTATGATTTTTTTGGACTTACGCCGTGCACTGGTCCCTTCAGTGTATTCAACACTGTAACGCACAATGACTGAGCATTTAACTTCCGCGCTCCATGACGGGAAGCCGAAGCAATCAATGATTGATTTGATTTATGTCGCTGTCCGAAACGGGATTGCATCTATGTACACATGGTAGCGTGGGCTATGCGACTTGATCCTCCACTCGGGATGCGTTATCACAGCATTTGACGATAGGGCAGTAATGACGGTGCCCTCACTGAATTTTTAATGACTGCTGTACCCGCCTCATTTGTTGATATATCTTCGTTACAGAAAATAAGGTCGCTAGTTGGATCCCTGTCATGGTGCCCGCAGTATTTGGATAAACTCGTACGGGATAAAAACAAGGCATATCATTGTGTCACGAGCGCGCCAGTTGATTAAACGCACGTAGAAATATATGTACCACATTTCTCGTTATTGCATTGCGTTTGCAAGCCATAAAAATAAATATTTTATTATAGTTTCATTGTAGCTGCTTCACCAATGGCCCATCGGTATACATGTTGCTTGAGCAAATGGTTGCATATAAAACAAATGATCCTGGATGATTGCCATAGGCAGCGCTTCGGTTGTCACCTTTTCATCTCCCGCACCCGGCGTTTCAAAGTTATTCGCTACTCACAGTGATATTATGCATGCATGTGGGCACTGGTGAACGTCTACACTCGACGCCATCAAAACACCACTCAATCCTACTCCGCTCTTACGTCGCAAACACAACAAAAAGGTGTCGTCTTCCTTGTACGCGTTGGATCACCGACGATACAACATCCAGAATACAGGGATCTGCGTCTCATCCGTGCATCATGCGTGCATCAGCTCACACCCCGTGGTCCCCATGTTGTCTACGATACAATATACACCACGGAAGAAAGCCGGATGCTGGTGCGCAGTCGGTTTGACCGGACCAACAACTCCGCTCGGTACACATACAGCGTGCTGGTGCGTGTCCAATGTGTACACAAACCGGGGCAGCGAGCACGAAATAAAAGGAAAAAAAAAGATAAACAACATGGAAAGCAAGCCACCGACCTCTCTCGACCAACACAAGTCGGGCCTTGGTCGGCTTGGCACGCTGGTGTGCTTACGTCTTTATGTATTCGCCTACTTTGCGCGCCCACCGGCTGGCATCATCGGTCTGAAAGCGAAAAAAGCAAGCCATCGTCGCGGCAGTCAACAGGCGTGCAACAGCTAAGTAGAACAGTTCAACAGCCCTCATCGAGCCGTGACGCCCCCTTTTTACTATGTCCCCCCTCGCACACCAACAATCGTCGCTCTCCATCCCCCAACCACCGATATCCTCCCCTCGATTCCGGCCGTTTCTCTAAGTTTTGTGGATGTGCGCAGACGCGGAAGCGGACAATGGCTCCCCCCCTTCTGGTGGAATATTGAAAACATGCTGCGACGGAAGCAAAACAAGTATCGAAGAGTATGTATGTGTATGTGTGTGGGTGGGGGGGGGGGGAGAGACAGAGCTTGCAGTGAAGCTGGCTGCATGGAGTCTTCATGAGTGCCGAGTGTGTTTGGGGAACGAAGCTGTCAAAACCCAACGTTGTAAGCACATCGCAAAGAAAGAAGAAAGAAAGAAAGAAAGAAAGAAAGAAAGAAAGAAAGAAAGAAGAAAGAAAGAAAGAAAGAAAGAAAGAAAGAAAGAAGGAGAGAAAGAAAGAAAGAAGACCCACTGAAAAGTTTCAATTGTGGAGGGGGAGGGGTGTTGAGAGAGGAGGCTGGAGAGGGACTAAACATCCCTAAACGGCGCCATGAGGTAGGCATAGCCAAGCGTGTAGCGAGCAGGGCGGGACCCACCACGTGCTATTGTGCCGATGTAGAAACGTTGTGCAGAGGGCGCTGACAGCGGGATGCCAGAGAACCACTTCAAGAGAGCTCCGTGATGGGTGCGAGAGAGGGAGAGAGTGAAACCGGGGGAGGGGGCAGTTTGGGGGTCTACCGCATCATCGAGCGTATTACACCCAGTTGCCGTTTTAATCTCAAACGGGGCAGGGTTCGGGTTACACAAAGCGAGGCTTAAATTGAGAGCAATGTTGACTGCGTTTTGTTGCCACTGTTAAGGTTCCAGAGTGAGGGGAAAGAGGGAAAGAAGAGACTGCAAAGCGTGTCCTTAAAGCCTTTTCTCTCTTGGGAAGAAGCGTAATGAATGTGACAAACGAAAAGGGACATATAAATATGCTCTTTGTCAAGACACGGCCAGCGCATCTTTTCCTGCGTTGGACGGACACTCTGAGGAGCACCATCTTTTGTATCGAATCCAACAGACATCTCAGTGAACTTAATCATAGGGGACGTTATTTTTTATCGTCTCCAACTGTAGTGCCACATACTGAATTGAATTTAAATGGGACGAGAAAAAAAAGGCTTTGCAAGCGGTGGAACCAGGTCCCAAGCACGAGAACAAAACGACGACACAGAGACAAGAAGGACACGAAAAACACGAGCGCTCTGTGTCGTCGTTTTGTTCTCGCGCTATAACTATCGTCATGCCATACAAACTAGCCCAAGCTGCCACAGGTCCCAAGCTTGTGACTTCAGGCCCCACCGACAACAAAAGTAATGTTGCGTTGACGAAGGGTAGAATCACATCAGGCGTCACATTGAATGAAATGCGTTACGATCAGGTGTTTTAAAGCCTCCTACCCGTTACAAAGGGCCCAACTAGGTTCGTTCAACATCACCGTCAACCACACTATGAACAAAACGTGCAGCTACGCAGCTGTGCGAGTTGCCTCGAAGACTAGAAGTGGGTACTCCGCGAAGTGATTCGTTTGGCAAAATAGATACTTCGCTACTTCGCAAGGTTATGATGACTTATTGTGTGTGGACATCTCGCAACATTGCCGCACGAGGCGGTGAAAGAGGGGGCTTTATCAAGGGAGCTTTATCAAGGGGGCTTTATCAAGAGGGCTTTATCACAGCCGCTCCCCAAGCTTGCGCTGTCAGTCTGTGCTGGCGCTTGTTATCTGTCTTTAATGTCTTTAACGTGATGGTGTTTAAGCCCACAAAGACTTCACGGACAAACTCCCGTCATGGTAACACGTCAGTTAAACGCAGGAGACTAACAGAAGCTAGAAGAAAAAGCTTGTTTATTTTGAGCGCCTGGGAGGTATCTCTGTCCAAGATGGTATGGGCCGAGTACTCTACACGCTGCGCTAAACCAGCACACGTGCCCTAAAGGCTCACCGACGCGCCTTTTATATTCGGTGATCTAGATATTTATTTCTGTTGGCTATCCGTCACGTTTCAACTACGAAGGACATTCTCAGTACGCGACGCTGTCCATGAATATACCAGGCTACATACACAACGCCGAGTTCCACATAGGTTCAACAGGCGTGAAATCGCCATGTCAGCGTCACCCTGCCTTTTTTTTTATCCCTCACACTGGCTTGGGGCGATGCTCTTTTCATTCAACCGCGCGAAAAATGCCGCCGTGTCGATTGGGGGTGCCGGGCTTGAAAAGAACAACCGACGTCGATGTGAACGAAAGCATTGAGAGAGTACAAATCGGCACCGGAGTGGCGCTGGAGTCCACAGGGGGGGGGGGGGTGCCAGTTGGCAATGAAAGATTCCCTCTCCCCCCACCTCCCATATAGGACCCCCTCCCCACGCCCCGTACAGCTTTCTAGATAAACTTTCTATGTAGTGCAGTAGACACAACGGGGGCACCCCACTCGAGAACAACTTTTTGCGTGTACATGCGTGTGTTGTGACCAAGAGGGTGGGCGGAGGCCAGAAATCTCGTCCTTCTACTGCTTGCGACGTGCTACTGATTGCCCCGCAGTGTGCCCTGCAGGTTGTTTTGATGTTGTTATTGTTGTGGTGGTCCGCTGACCATGGGTCGTACCCAGTGCAGGGGACTGCCTGAGTATGGAGTGATTTCTCCATAAACTACAGTGGGATGACATTCCTAGGTGCTTCCATATAACAACTGCCAGTTATGAGTAATGAAGTATTTGAAGCCAACAGAATTTAGCAGGGCAAGGAGAATGAAGACAGTGCATAGAAAGTTCATGGGTTCTATCTAGAAGAGAGGTGCAGTGCATTCGTGCAATGTCTGCTGCTGAAATTGTGATTCTTTTCTGCACAAATATGTACATTGCTGACGGACTCGGTACCATGGCTCCATCGGGCCCCACCTCAAGAAAAGTTCTCAAGACACTTTCAAGCGCCTAATAAACGGCTGGTTGGCGAGAGCTTTAATATGAATTTGACTGTATCCCCTACAACGTTGGCATTGAGGGCGACGAAATGATGATGCCAGTGCACTAGAAGCACGGACATGTGTTCCAGAAGTAAGAGCACCTGAGACTTACCAGAACAACAAAGATAGGATACGCAATCCCTTCAGGGTGATCTACAAGTGTCTACACCAAGCATGCGTAATACGTGGACTTTCTCGACAACAGGCGACGCTGTTGTACAGCATATGAACAGGCTCTGCATGCACGCCGGCTGGCTCATTCAAGACTGGACGATGAAGTTCACCGTCGTGTGTTTTCCACGGTGACATTGAACATTTCATTCGGCTTTGCCCTCAGTATGATGTGAACAGAGCAGCGATGGTCCGCAGCTTGTAAAAAGGTTTTCTCGGGCATCGTACATTTGAAGATGCGACTTTTCCCGAAGCGCACGCGGCAACGAGAAAAGGGGCGTGCCAAAATTATGGCGGCCTTCGTACGACACACTGGGCTGTTCAACACGTGGTGACAGAGATACCCAGGCGCAACAACTGCCAGCCAGGTAGGCCAGGTTAACCGTTCCTGCTGCAACATCACAACCACCATATACCATATGTTTATATTGTATATAAAAAAATCACTCGGCAGAAAATTTGTTGGACTATGAATTGATATGTGGGGTTTAACGTCCCAAAACCACCATATAATTATGAGGTACGCCGTAGTGAAGGGCCCAGGAAATTTCGACCACCTGGGGTTCTTTAACGTGCACCCAAACCTGAGCACCCGGGCCTACAACTTTACCGCCTCCATCGGGAATGCAGCCTACGCAGCTGGGATTCGATCCCGCGACCTGCGAGTCAGCAGCCGAGCACCTTAGCCACTAGACCACCACGGCGGGACATTCGCTTGGCTATACTCGTTCACGTTGTATATTTGTTATAAGCGCTCAGGGACATCGGCGCAACATGAAACAACGGAAACAGAATGCATAAAGAGTTTCTTTCGCAGTGCCTCTAACATCAGCCTACCTTTGATCGAGCGACGAGGACGTGATGGGAGACACTCACGTGACCCCACCGCAAGGGGCGCTAGTGTGGCAGTCGCAGCAGTAGTGGTCTCGTGCCCGAATGTCGTAGTCGTACCACAACCAAAGTTCTCGGTAGCACGTGGTATGCACAAATTTTCTAAAAAAAAAACGGCTTAGAAAGGTGCAGCGCCACCACGCCCCATCTTATGCCTACTCACTGATGAACCACGGCTATGGTGGCTCACTCGCTGGCGCCGCCTGGCGGGAAAAGCTCAGCGAATACCTCCTATAGTGACTTCATGATAACATCACAGACTTCAGTCACCTATTACGTCGTAACACGGTCGTATGGTGAAGTCATGGCGTGATGATTACACTTTGCATCACTCGCGTTGTTGACGACCACGTGCGCTTTGATGAGGAATTGAAGACTTTCGCTTCAATTAATTTCAAGGGACCGAGAAAAAAAAGCGACGGGCACTTCGGTCTCCCTGTGTATCCGCAGACGAGGTTTACATCGGTGAAACGCTTGGATGCAGGCACCGCAACCAATACAAACACGGATGTCCATTTCCCTTTTCGCTGCTCTCTCTGTGGAAGAAGAGTCTGTGTTTTTTTTTTTTGCTTGACGGGCGTGCCTTTTTGCGGTCTATTCAACAAACCACTGCTTTTCTTTTCCTCCCCCCGTCTTTCTTCAAAGTGCACCCCGGTGCTCTATTCAGGCATTATGCTTCTCCTTGAATGGGCAAACGCGTCGAAGAGTCTATACTATATAAAGACCTCGTTGCTTCGACATTCTCAATAGGAAACGAGCCCCTCTCCAAAAAAAAGTTAAAAAGTAAACGATGGGCTGTTATTCTTCTGTTTTATTTTTTTCCAACTTGGTTCAAAGCAGTGCACACCTTTGACATCACCCCTATTTCCTTCCCGTTCCGTGATGCATACACTTCAATAGTGGGACGCCGTCCCGCAAACCGTATGGCGTATAAAAAGGCCATTGGCACTGTGCTTCGGGACTGCTTGCGCAGCTTATACTGGCTGCTGTAGAACATACATACATACATACAATACATACATACATACATACATACATACATACATACATACATACATACATACATACATACATACATACATACATACATACATACATACATACATACATACATACATACATACATACATACATACATACATACATACATACATACATACATACATACATGCTACATCGATGATTACTGTTCAACATTAAAAGTACAAATGCAGTTTCAATCCTCGAGAGTGGGTAAAGAGTTCTCCCCACCTCGTAAGCGGCACACACCCTTCGCGAAATTCCTTGGATAACCCACTGGCGACTACCGATGCTTCGACGGAAAGATCAGACAAGCAGCTGCAAGCTACTCTGTGCCTCCCCCCCCCCCTGCCTAGCATAAGTATACACCATAAGATGGTGCCAGCGACGCATTGAGGTTTTACGCTGTAACTGGGAACTAGCACTATCTGGCGCATGTCTGTGTGTGCGCGCGACCGAAGAATTCATTTTCTTCTTTTACCGTGACTCTCTGATTAGGACACATTAGATTTATCCACCCAGTAGAAAAGGCTCGGCCTCACATCGTCATCGTCATGTACATGAAAACTTCGGTTATAATGTGCTAGTACACTATATTTTGGTCAAGGTGGCATTCGTCAAAGTGTGGGAAGTTTAACGGGCAACTTCTTGTAGGGTCTTAAAAATTTTGCGACACGAGCGACTCTCTAAAGTTAGCTTCGCCGTAAACAAATCTGTTGTGCGGTAAAACACACGCGTTGTCTTGCGGTGAAGCTTTTGAGTTGCGCAACAAAGCACACCTAAACTTGAGCATGCGCCGCCCACGGCCACTGTAAAAGGCACTAAAGAGAAAAAAAAATTGCCCGCAGCTTCCCTCGGGGGAACACTGAGGAGGATGCGGAGCATATAATTGGTTAACGGGGTGTTAAAGTGCGACTTACTTGGGTCGGTGGCTAAATTGGTTAACGTGGTTGTGAAATGGGGTGTTAAATTGCGACTTACTTGGGTCGATGGCTAAATTGGTTAACGTGGTTGTAGGAGGGGGTGTTAAATGAGTGAACACGTACACACGTATGCGAAAGGGCGGTGCTGGTCGAAGGGACGTCGATCATTGTGTTTGTGGATTCGTTGGCATTCATTTCACGGCGACTTCGGACGTCGACGCGCCGTACAAACCAACGGACGAGCGGCAACTGAGCGAGCGAGCGCCGACCTTGAGTATATATACAGCGCGACGGCGCATGCGCTGTCAGCTGTCGAATGTTCTCGAAGGAGAAGCGCGCGCGCGGCACAGATGGCGACGGCGCGACGGCGCATGCGCTGTCAGCTGTCGAATGTTCTCGAAGGAGAAGCGCGCGCGACACAGATGGTGGGCGACGGCGCCACGGCGCATGCGCGCGCGTCAGCTGTCGAATGTTCGAGAAACGGTGCGGACGGCGCGGACGGCGCACTACAAGGCGCGAGTATAAGATGCTTCCGCATCTAAAACATTTTTTTTCATATAAGTAAGCTGCACTCACAACTAAAGAATCATTAAACTTACTGCGAGTGGACGCAAAGTACACGACAAAACACGCGAAAAGTAAATGCGGCTTGGTGGCGCCACATCGAACTTTCCGCACCAAACGTCGTGACGGCGATATGGATGGCAGCGTTTAAGTCCTACAAAATTTATAAGCTATAAAAATGCGCACATTGTGCTCCTTTTTTTATTCGTTTTTTTTCGTTTTTATTTCTATTATGTATCTATTTCACACTCTCTCTTTATAATATATATATATATATATATATATATATAGATGCGGCGATGGCGTAGTGGTTAGAGAATCCGCCTCGCATGCAAGAGGTCCGTGGTTCAAATCCCGGTACCGCGCAGTTCCCAACCGGATTAAAAAAATAAAAAATCCGCGTGTTGATGGAACTGCATAAAGAGGCCTGGGGTGCGGCCTCACCGGCAAACACCGCCGAGAACGCAATCCCTCACCAGAGAAGGATTGGCCACCCTGGTGCAGTATCTGGCCACCACCTCCCACATGCTTACGTCAAATAACTCACGGCCCTCAGTCCCCAGCAGCTGCGAAGCAACTGACCACGGCGGCGGTCAGATCTGCAACGCAGCAGAGGGTGCTAAGAATCTCTGGATCCGGACAGGCCGCCATTGGAACCTGAACTTGGCAACGTTTAACGCTAGAACCTTATCTAGTGAGGGAAGTCTAGCTGTACTATTCGAGGAGCTAGAGGGTGTTAAATGGGATATAATAGGGCTCAGTGAAGTTAGGAGGACAGATGAGGCCTATACGGTGCTACAGAATGGGCACGTCCTTTGCTACAGGGGCTTGGCAGACAGAAGAGAACTGGGAGTGGGGTTCCTAATTCACAGAAACATAGCTGGCAACATAGAGGAATACTACAGCATTAATGAAAGGGTGGTAGGTATCGTAATTAAACTGAATAAAAGATACAAGATGAAGGTAGTACAGGCTTACGCGCCTACATCCAGCCATGATGACGCTTCAGTTGAAAGCTTCTATGAAGACGTGGAATCGGCAATGAGTAAGGTAAAAACACAGTATACTATAGTGATGGGCGACTTTAATGCAAAGGTAGGGAAGAAGCAGGCTGGAGACCAGGCAGTAGGAGATTATGGCATCGGTACTAGAAACGCCAGAGGAGAGCTACTAGTAGAATTCGCAGAACGCAATAATTTACGGATTTTGAATACCTTCTACCGAAAACAAGAAAACCGCAAGTGGACATGGAGGATCCCTAATGGCGAAAATAAGAACGAAATAGACTTTATAATGAGTGCACACCCTGGAATCGTGCAGGATGTGGAAGTGATTGGCAAGGTACGATGCAGTGACCATAGAATGGTACGGTCTCGAATTCGCCTAGACTTGAAGAAGGAACGACAGAAACTGATACGCAAGAAGCCAATCAATCAGCTAGCACTGAGAGGGAAATTACAGGAATTCAGAGTGTCACTGCAGAACAGGTACTCGGCTCTTAGTGAGGAAACCAACCTTAGCGTAGATACAATGAATGATAATCTGACGAGTATCATTACGGAGTGTGCAGTGGAAGTTGGAGGCAGGGTAGTTAGACAGGACGCTGGCAAGCTTTCCCAGGAAACGAAGAACCTAATTAAGAAGCGTCAAATCATGAAAGTGTCAAGTGCAACAGACAAAATAGAACTGGCAGAGCTTTCGAAGTTGATTAATAGACGTAAGGTATGCGATGTAAGAAGGTATAACATGGAGAGAATTGAACACGCTCTGAAAAACGGAGGAAGTGTCAAAGCATTGAAGAGGAAACTTGGGGTAGGCAAAAATCGGATGTATGCACTAAGGGACAAAGAAGGCAAAATAACTACCAATATGGATAGGATAGTTAAAATAGCGGAGGAGTTTTACAGAGAACTATACAGTAGCCGAGACAACCACGATCTTAATACTATAAGAACTAGCAGTAACCCAGATTACACCCCACCAGTAATGATAGAAGAAGTCAGAAAAGCTTTGGAGAGCATGCAAAGGGGCAAAGCTGCTGGTGAGGATCAGGTAACATCAGATCTGCTGAAAGATGGAAGACAGATTGTGTTAGAAAAACTAGCCACCCTGTTTACGAGGTGTCTCCTGACGGGAAGTGTACCAGAGTCTTGGAAGAACGCTAACATCATCTTAATACATAAGAAAGGAGATGACAAGGACTTGAAGAATTACAGGACGATCAGCTTGCTCTCTGTAGTATACAAGCTATTTACAAAGGTAATTGCTAACAGAGTAAAGAAAACAATAGAATTCAATCAACCAAAGGAACAAGCAGGATTCCGAACAGGCTACTCAACAATTGACCACATTCATACTATCAATCAGGTAATAGAGAAATGCTCAGAGTATAACCAACCACTATACATAGCCTTCATAGATTACGAGAAGGCGTTTGATTCAGTAGTAAATATCAGCCGTCATGCAAACTCTGCGAAATCAGGGCGTAGATGAAGTATATATAAACATTCTGGAAGAAATCTACAGGGGATCAACTGCTACCATAGTGCTTCATAAAGAAAGCAACAGAATATCAATCAAGAAGGGGTGTAAGGCAGGGGGACACGATTTCCCCAATGCTATTTACCGCGTGCTTACAGGAGGTCTTCAGAAGCCTAGAATGGGAACAGTTAGGGATAAGAGTCAATGGAGAATACCTTAGTAACCTGCGCTTCGCCGATGACATTGCATTGCTGAGTACTCGGGGGACGAATTGCCAACTCATGATTACGGAGTTAGACAAGGAGGAGCAGAAAGGTGGGTCTTAAAATTAATCTGCAGAAAACGAAAGTAATGTACAACAACCTCGGCAGAGGAGGCAGCGCTTCGAGATAGGTAATAGTTGCACTTGAAGTTGTAAAAGACTATGTGTACTTAGGGCAGGTAATACCGCAGAGCCGAACCACGAGATTGAAGTAACTAGAAGAATAAGAATGGGGTGGAGCACATTCGGCAAGCACTCTCAAATTATGACAGGTAGATTGCCACTATCCCTCAAGAGGAAGGTATATAACAGCTGTATCTTGCCGGTACTTAGCTACGGAGCAGAAACCTGGAGACTTACAAAGAGGGTTCAGCTTAAATTGAGGACGACGCAGCGAGCAATGGAAAGAAAAATGGTAGGTGTAACCTTAAGAGACAAGAAGAGAGCAGAGTGGATTAGGGAACAAACGGGGGTTAAGGATATCATAGCTGAAATCAAGAAGAAGAAATGGACATGGGCAGGGCATGTAGCGCGTAGACAGGATAACCGCTGGTCATTAAGGGTAACTGACTGGATTCCCAGAGAAGGGAAGCGGGTTAGGGGGAGACAGAAGGTTAGGTGGGCAGATGAGATTAAGAAGTTTGCGGGTATAAATTGGCAGCAGCAAGCACAGGACCGGGTTAACTGGCGGAACATGGGAGAGGCTTTGTCCTGCAGTGGACGTAGTCAGGCTGATGATGATGATGATGATATATTATTATATATATATATAGTATATCTATATAGATATATATATTATCTAT
>WOVY01012191.1:0-67712 GCA_013436015.1 Rhipicephalus annulatus | reverse complement strand
GACAACCTGCGTTCTACTCTCGCTGAGTACCTCGCACTCCCGCAGTCCATCAAACATGCCGTCGATAGAGCGACGAAAGGGTCTGCCTTCTACCCAACGTGCTTTTTTTTTTTTTTTCGTTTTGTCCGGCGGCTCGGACGCATACAAACCAACTCCGGTGCCGATGACAAACGCCTAATTCTGTACGCTCTAATGCGTGTCACTATCCTTCCAATAGATCTCCTTACAACGCATATCGGCAACTAAAACGATAGAGTGCTAACGAAAACAAAGTCAAACTAGTTATTTACAAATCACTAAAGTAAACAACCAAAACATTCCTTTTTACAGTCCCGAGTCGACGTTTTCTGACAGGCTAACAGCTGTTCTCACTAACTTTTAGTCTAACTCGTGGTGGTCGCGCCCGGAACGATTTTCTCGAGAAGCGGGGTCTACAACACGCGTCAATCGCCCTGCTACCGAACCCCGCGACGTTCCTCGAAGCCGACTTGCTGTCGCTTCCTGCCCCTCGAAAACCACCGACTCTTTTGCCCCGCACCCCGTCCAATGCACCGCGAGAACAACGGAAGGGTCTCGCCCTTCGGCCACTTACGCACACAATGCGCTTCTCTTTTCTTTGTTCTCTGGCCGCTCGGACGCTTGCGATACGGCAACTTTCTTGAAATTTCGCTCCGCCATTTGAATACATTCCTCAACGCGTCGCGATTTTTGCCTCGTCTTTTACGGCGCTTTCTCCGTTTGTCACGCTTCTTCGTGCCGTCTACGGAGCCTTTCGCCAACCTCTGATGCTCGTCAGCACCCACTTGCTTGTTAGCTTTCCCGCGCGCACTGTCTGAATGATTGCCTAGCAATCATCCTTCCAACACTGCCGCGTACGATGCGCTTTTCTTTTCGGCGGTTCGGACGCATACGATACAGACCCGTCAGAGATGACAACGGCACTTTTCTCGCGATTTGTCACTCCGCCGTTTGAAAACCTTACTCGAACGCGTTGTGCTCATCGCGAGCTTTTGCCTTACTGTTGCCCTTCGGACGCTTTCTCCCCTGTGCACGCTTCTTGGCGCGGACCTGGGAGCCTTTCGTCCTACTCTGACGTTCTTCATCACCGATATGCTCCTCCGCCGTCTCGCGCGCCCAGTCCTGATGATCACTTATCAGTTCATCGCTAGACCGCGGCCGCGTAGATTGCGCTTTTCTTTTCCTCACTCTCCGGCCGCTTAGACGCATGCGATTCGAGCCAGTCAGAGAAGACAACGGGCCTTTTCTCGCAATCCGCCACGCCGTTCGACAGGTCCTCGTCAACGCGCCGTGCTGATCGCGAGCCTTGCCGCGCTTCTGTTTTTCGGACCGCTTTTCTCCGTGTGGCACATTCCTTGGTGCCAAACCTGGAGCCTTTCGTCCGCCTCTGACGCTCATCAACATAGTCTACAGGGCTGCAAGGTTCGATGGAACACTCTGTTAATCTAACTCCGTTTCCACCACCACGGAACCCTCACACCCTGCTGCGACCGCGAGCTCTTTTCTCTCAGAATGGGTTAAAACCTGTTCCATTCCCTTACAGGCACTAGCCTTTTCTTCGGCCTCAAACGGCACCGCCGCTATATCTACAGATATCAGACATGTAGCCTCCGCTTCAGTTGTAACGGCACCGCCGTTACATCGCACCGTTCGTGCGCTACATCTACAACTTTCTGACCTGTAGCCTTCTCTTCAACCTTAAACGGGCACCGCCGCTACCTTGCACGCTCGTGCGCTACATCTTACGGATTGGACCACTCTGCTGCAATGCCACCCCTCTACGCCGAATCCTATCTATCTCTTCGTCTAATTCCTGCATCCTTTTTCATATGTTCTTCATGCCTGCGCTCAGCTTCCAATTCCTCCTGGCGCCCATCTTTCCTTTCTTTGCGCCCTTTGTACTTCCATATGTTCTTCATGCCTGCGCTCAGCTTCCAATTCCTCCTGGCGCCATCTTTCCTTTCTTTGCGCCCTTTTTACTTCCTCCTCCTGGTCCCATAAGTACATATTCCCGAAGTGCTCGATTTCCTCATTGTCCACTATTGCTTTCGAGAATCACTTCGCGGAGTTTAGAAGCAGGCATATCATCATTAAAATCTAGCTCCAGATCCCAACACAGGTTCAGCAGGTTCTCTCTCGTCAATCTCGTAAGATCCATGGCGACTACTTTGCTTTGGCTCAGCTGTGACAAAACACAAACCCACCAGCGTTTCAATCTGGGTCTAGAGAAATTGAAGCCTGGCAAATCTCACAGCGGAGACCACAAGCTTAAGCACCCAAGTAGCACTACGTGGCCAACATCCCTCTCTACTTGTTTCCTGTTAATTTTCACTCTGCTTTTTACAACATCCTAAAATTTAACCCGCAACGTACCCTTAGAAATTTTGAAACATTACCACTTGTTCCTATTGAATCATCTAAGCTTTCCTGCTTTAGCGTACTTGCTCAGATAATCATCCAGTGCTGCCTTGTGCTGAGATAACAACCACAGTGGCCAGGCAGTTGTTGGTTATATCTATCTTTTAACGAATCTAGGCTAAAAGACTCGATATATCTCAAGCACAAAGCCAGGCACTCACCCCATTACGTGCGGTGGTGGTACGCTGCTTCGATCCCGCCGAGTTCCAGGGCTTTCGGCTGGCCTCCGGTACATGTCGCTCTCCGTCGCAGACTCGTATCCCACCGCTGCCAACCAGTTGTTGCGACGGGGTTTCCAGACACCGGAGGTCCGGGATGAAGTTGTCGAGGCAGGAGGAAGAGAGACTTGAAGAGGTTTATTTACAATATAAACATTGCGAACTCCCTACACGGTGAGCCCTCAACGTGGCAGGCCTCTACATGACTCCTAACATAGCGCTCCATGGTGCTTGGTTCTACATGGTTCTGCTCGGTTCTGCTCTGTTCTGCCTGGTTCTCTTCTCGAAAAAAAGCACACCGAATGAGCCGTGGGGGCTCATTATAAAGGGTCTGTCCTCCCCAGATCCCTAGATCGGGGACCGCGTACAGAGGGCACCGTCCAACCACGGATCACACATTACCCGCGAGGGTGACGAGCACGCACGGTCCACGTGAACGTTCAAAATTGAAGCGTGGTCACTGCACGGCCATGTGGCACGAACGTGGCTCCTCCTCGTCAAGGGGTGTCGCTGGGCGAGGGGTCTGAAGTTGATGACTGCATCCATCGAAAGGGCCGCCGTAAACAAGCTTCAAATGGTCGCCGAACGACTCGTTCAATTAGCGGGACGATTTCCGGCCGCCGCCGCCGCCGTCATCCTCCAAAGAAGAAGCTGCACCTGTGGTCTCCCGAACTGCTCACGGTGTCGTGGCGGCAAGACGCCGCACCCTCCGGCCAGGGGGGAACAATACATGGCGGACACAGGCCGCCAACCCGTTTGGCGACTAAAAAGGAACATCAAAAGGAACGCCGATCCATTGTCAGACCTGGCGCCGGTCCTAACAGTAGGCAGCCGGTCGTTCGGTTACTTGTTTGGAGATTAAAGGAGCGCCGCTCCCTCGTCAGCTCGGGCGCCGGTCACAACACCCTCCTGAAGGAAATGACTGAGGCTGGCGAACAGAGAAAAGGCTCGCAGAGGCTGCAGGAGACTTCTGCGAGGATGGCAGTACCCCATGGATCACCGTAGTTGTGGATGGCGGTTGGTCCCACAGGAGTCATGGCCACAGGTACTCTGCCAACTCAGGTCTGGCTGTCATCGTAGAAAAGCACACGCAAAAGCTGCTTTACTTGGGCGTGAGAAACAAGCTGTGCAGCACTTGCGAATATTATTCCAAGAAAGGCCAGACGAAAGAGCACACATGCTACAGAAACTGGAATCAAAGCTCTGGCGCCATGGAGGCCGATATTCTTGTGGAAGGGTTCCAAAGAAGCACTGAAATGCATGGTGTGCAGTATCGCACTTTCATTGGCGACAGAGACTCGTCAGTATACTACCAGCTTCAGATTAAAGTAGAATATGGCCGTTTCATAAAGAAAAACGTGTGCGCCAATCATGTGGTCAAGTGCTTTACTTCTCGACTTTATAGCATCGCTAAGGAAAGCAAGGGCACTCGCTCGTTGCTGTCAGCTCCTAGAATCAAGCGAATTAAGAATGGAGCTCGGAAGGCTGTGAGCCACTACGCCAAAATTCTGCGCGATTGCAATGGCAGCACAGAAGACCTGAAAAAAGAAAAATCACGACTTATTCAAGAGCTAGCTTCAGACCTCAGGAATGGGCCGCTACATGTTTTTGGAAGTCACGATGGCTGCAAAAGCTACTTTTGCAATGGAAGCAAGGCAGATAACGTGTATCAAGCAGTTCCTAAAATACAACAAGTGAAGCTGATCTCTGCAGCGAACATGATTGCGGACAAAGCAGACCGTCTCATCACAGATGACACGAGCAATCTTGCTGAAGCCATTATGTCCCTTGTGGCTAAATTTTCTGGAGGAAAGCAGATAAATCGTTGCCAGAAGGGCTCCCATGAGCATCGCTGTCAAGGTGCGGGGCTTCATTTTCAACTGGGACCTGAATGGCACGTGAAAGCAAGCAAGGCTGTCACTTGCACAAGCCCAGCTGCAACCCTAAAGAAATACACACAGAGGAGATTCGAAATGAAAAGGCAGACGATGTCACGCAAAAGGCGGCTATTTGAGGAGAGCGGCCACCGTGAGCGCAGATACGGCAATCACGCAGCCAGCAATTCGGCACCCCATTATGGACCAAGTTGTCAAAAGCCAGACATGTCGGCTGCCATATTGTCTGCGAACACAGAAAGGCAGCTGCAGGACCTACAGGTGGATGACAGCAAGCGAGCAAGCATCGAAGAAGAGACGCGTGGGCAAGCCAGCAGTCCCGAATGGCACGAGCAAAGAAGGCTCCGCCTCACCGCCTCCAACTTTTATGCTGTCTGCACAAGGAAAGACAGCACTCCTTGTGATGCGCTGGTGAAGCGGCTCCTTCAAACCAAAGGCTTCACAACCGCCGCAACAGAGCACGGGAAGCAACACGAAAGTGTTGCACTCCAACTGTATGCAACAGAAAAAGAAACGGTTTGTTCAGCCATGTGGGCTTTTTATTGACCTGAAACACGGGTTTTTGGCAGCTACCCCGGATGGGCTGGTTGGAACAGACCGAATTGTGGAAGTCAAATGCCCGTTGAAGTACAAGGAACATGAACCACTGGAAGCAGCAAGAAACTTCTCGGAGAAAAAACAAAGAGATGGCGCCCCGGTTCTCTCTAGGTCGCACAGCTATTTTTATCAAGTGCAGGGCCAGCTGCACATCACCGAGCGGATTATCTGTGACTTTGTAGTGTACACCACAAAGGTATACACGTGCAGGAAATACGCAGGGATGATGCTTTCTGGAGAGCGAAAATGGAACCATTTCTTTTGCGCTTCTACAAGGACTGCATCCTTCCAGAGATTGTAGACTCCAGACTGGCTCGGTCCATGGACGTGCGCCGTCCGGAGTGGAACAGACTTGCCATTGAGGCCAAGGTGTGAAACGAAGAATGGAGAAGCACCGAAGGCCAAAAGAGCCAAGTACAAGAAGGACTAAATATGCCTGTAAGTAACTGAGCTTGCAACGGTATAAAGCGGAATATAAGCGGTGATCTTCCCTTCGCGCCTTATCAAAATATGAGCGGTAACTATCTTTCCGTGTCGCTGCCTTTCCTTGTGTCAAGCTATTCCGAGTGTGATTTGTTTGGGATCAACTTGCTGTGATAGCATTGAAACAAATTCACTTTCTAGACCAGCCTAACTCGTCGCTGTTCATAGCACGGAGCAATTTGTATTGATGCCCGAGAAACACCGTTCCTAAAGACATTTTTTTTTAACGTTTTATCTGAGCTCCTGAAAAAGTAGCTCTCTCTGCGCCTGTCATGTTGTAATTTATTTGAAGCATATTGTGAGAAATGTCGCGGAACTGATGGTACAACCACTGCACTATATTTATGCAGTGATTCTAACAACATCGAAATATAAGCCCATTCTAGAAAAAAGCATTATTTCAGCAGTTCGTATCATGTTTGTGTGTTTACAGGGAATAGGAGCAGCGGACGCCAACGCAAGACACTCGTGCCCGGTGTTACAACCGTGCATGGCAGTGTGCCGTTTCCTAAGACGGCGAAAAAGGATGCGGCGATATCCACCACCTCTAGCAGAAGCAAGAAAGCCAGAAAAAAAAAAAGAAAGGTCCTTGTCAGGACCAACCTTCTCGATGCTTCGGTAGAGATTTCGCACTGAATGCGTTCTTCGTTCAACTGCCGCCTCTCTCTGTGTTCTGTTTTATTTATCTCTTACTTTACGTTGCTGCTATCTAGACAGCTGAAAATAATGCACATTGCCCAATGTTGCCCGACTTTGCCATTAGCAGCCAACCTGCGGGATGAAATTATAATTTTAGTACAAGAACAATCGCTTCCGTGTGCCTTATTGGACAGCCTCTTGGAAAAGCTGAGCTAGTTTTCGGGTGTCGACTCTAGGTCTATACAGATAGGTTGGGTTTCGCTGAGAAAGAGCCCTTACGCATTTTATTATTCAATACTCCTAAAAGGACGCAATTCGCATCTGTGTTACGACTTGCGCTCTTCGGTGCGGTGCTAGGAGGACTCGTTTTATAGATGAAAAAATTGTCTCTCATATGTTTCGCTAAAGCTGAGTAGCGCATTCGTGTATACGCCTTGTGCACCGCCTATAGAGGCGCCACTGATAGCCACCTGCGCCCCATACATCTGTTTTGGGATGCATGAGGCTCATAGTGTTCTCGCTAGCAAAAAGGCAAAGCCCTTCTGTCGTTCATGCATGAAAAATCACCATTTTTGGCTCACTGCAAGGCACGGAAAAGGGGCTTTGTGTAATGATAGCCAGGAAGTAGTGGAAAGGAGCTTCCTGGGTAGCTTCTGAATGTAGCGACATAAGTATCAAGCGGACCATGCGCGACACCCACACTACATTCACAGTCGAACCAAAGCTGCTGACAGTGGAGAAATCTATAATTACTATGCACGTGCACAAGGTCGGCGTTGTTCCACGCGACCCAACACTGCCGGTATTCAGGGCCACTGAAGAACTTCCTCGAGAACTACTCTTTTTCTTTCTACTCTTTTTTAGCGAGGTAGAGAAAGAGTCGGTTCAGAAACCAAACCATTATTTCCAGTAACCCTTGCCGCAGCGCGGTTCAGCGCTCTATTGTAAATAGTTATACGTTACCAGGAGAGAGAGAGGCACCTCTTTTCCGGACAGTTGCACTGGAGTACAAAGGCTCTCGGGTCCGTGCCTTTTTTTGTTGCTGTTGTTATTGGGGAGCGGGGGGGAAGGGGAGGGCGTCACGCACATTTGAAACGTTTCAAAGGAGATATGGGAGCAGCCGCACCCCCAAAAAGAATGGATTAGTTCCAGGAGGAACAGGCTCTTGACGGTGGAGAGTGCATTTTCCTTTCTTTTTTCCAAACGTGACTTAGTGAGGTCTTCTGGTGGCTCAAGCAGAAACTACTCGCAAGATGGCGACGGTGGTACCGTCACCTTAAACACTTCTTGTCACTTCCCCATGTAATGCGTGACAACACTTTTAGAACATTCATGGCTTTTATGCACTTGTTTTTTAAACACCTGATGTGTGGTATGAAGCTCAGCTTAGTGTCTAATATTAAGCCTAAGAATTTATGTTCAGCATTAACAGCAAGACATTGCCCAAGTAGTTGAATATCAGGTTCAGAATGAAGGTCTCTCTTTCTAGAGAACAAGACACACGTGCTTTTCTGTGCATTCAGCCAGAACCCGTTTTCTTCTGCCCAATTGGAGACTTTGTTCAGACCAAGCTGAACCTGACGCTCACACATGGCCAGATCTAAAGCCAAGCTGGACGTCGTCAACATATGTACAATAAAACATATAGAGAGATGGACAAGCGTAAAGAATTCATTTTGATAATAAAAAGTGTGCAGCTAAGTACACCACCTTGCGGCACGCTTGTTTCTTGGAGAAAGGTTTGGGAAAGAACGCTGCCTACTTGAACGCGGAATGTCCGATTTGACAACTAACTTTACGTATGGTAAACATTCTGCCGTGCACGCCAAGGTGGGACAGGTCTCTTAATATTCCAAAGCGCCATGTTGTATTGTAAGCCTTTTGATTGTGAGAAACACAGAGAGAAAATATTGTTAGTGGACGAAATCGTCCCTGATCTGTGCCTCGATACGAACAAGGTGGTCGGTGGTGGATCTACCCTCTCGAAACCTACATTGAAATGGGTCGAGCAAATTGTTTGTTTCAAGGAAATTTACCAGTCGGCAGTTATCATTTTTTCAAAAACTTTGCACAAGCAGCTTGTAAGTGCAATAAGCCTATAATTCTAAACTGAAGAAGGGTCCTTGCCCTCTTTCAAAATGGGAATAATGATAGCCTTTCCAGAAAGTAGGGATAGCGCCAGAAAACCAGATAGCATTGTACAAACAAAGTAAGTTTTTTTGTGTTTCAATTGGTAGGTTTCTTTAACATTTCATACACCACACGGTCAGAACCTGGGGCAGAAGTACTGCAGGAGTTTAGAGATGTTTGGAGTGCAAGCTAAACTGAAAGCTTGGTTATATGCCTCGTATCTAGTGCATTTGTGTTCGCGTTTCTGCTTTTCTGTTCTTGTTCTGTATTTTTGGAAAATGTCAGTATAGTGTGACGAGCTGGACACCCATTCGAAGTGTGCACCGAGGAAGTTCACCTGATCTTGCAAGGTATCACCCTGTGTGTTTCCGAGTGGAAGTGTGTGTACTTGTTTTCCTGCTACCCTACCAACCATGTTCCAGACTTTAGCCTCCCGTGTGTATGAATTGATCCCCGACAAAAACTTCTGCCAGCCTTCTCTTCTGGCCTGCCGACCCGTTCTCCTGCCTTGAGACTTTATTTTCTTAAAGCTGTCAAAATTTTTGGCTGTCGGTGAGTTTGGAAGCAACCTCCATGCCCTGTTTTGCTGTTTGCGCGCGTTTCAGCATTCAGAGTTCCACCACGGCACACGTTTTCCACGGTGTTCATTCGTTTGTGGTATGCACTTTGTTGTAGCATCAATCAAAAATGCTGCAAAGTAGTTGACAGCAACATCAATGCTCAAAGTACATATGTCACTCCAACCTAAACGAGCGATGGTATAAAACTGTTCCCAGTCGGCTCTGTTTATAAGTCATTTGGGAACCCGTGGTGGACACTCAGTTGCTGTAGTTGTGCTCAAAACTACGGGAAAGTGGTCACTTCCGTATGGATTACTGATGACTTTCCACTGAAGTAGAGGCACAAGAGACAGAGATACTATGCTAAAGTCTATGGAGGAGTAGGTATTATTAGCCAGATTATAACAGGTTGGTTCTGTTTGATTCAGGAGACACAGGCGCGACGAGAGAAGAAACTGTTCAATCAGTCTACCTCGTGCGTCGCAATGAGAGTCACCCTATAGACTGCTATGCGCATTCAAGTCTCCAAGGAAGACATAAGGCTCCGAACGTTCGTCTATTAAGGACTGGAAGTCATGATTTTGTAGGTGATAGCTCGGAGGTATGTAAAGAGTACAAATTGTGATCAGTTTGTTGAAAAGCACAGCTCGAACAGGCCACTGCATCAAGAGATGTTTAGAGTTGAAAGTGTGTGCATGCAATTCCTTGATTCACAATGATGGCAACACCTCCGGATGATGTCACGGCATCACCATGGTCCTTTCAGAAAATAACGTATTTACGGAGAAACTTGGTGTGTTTTGAATTTAGGTGTGTTTCTTGTACACACAGCACTTCTGATGAGTGTTCGTGTAAAAGTTCTTGGATGTCGTCAAGGTTTTTGACGAGGCTCCTGAGATTCCAATGTATAATTTGAGTGTTCATGGTGAATTTAAAGTAGTGCTGTGTGTACGAAAAGCGAGTGGCTGTTTAGGTGGGTAGTTTGGACTTAAGTAACAGGGCTGTCACCAGGCCCTGTTATCTGCTTTGTTGTTTCCTTGGCACCCTCCAAGGAGCCGCGCCGCTCTTTTGTCACCAAGGGTACCGTCGTATTCATTGCCTCCTTGGAGGAACTTGATGCCCGCACGTGCGAGCTGGTAGTTCGAATTCTGGGCCTCACCTGGTGAGGCCTTGAGACCTGAGGAGCCTGGACTACAGCCGTCTTGTAGACAGGTCCTACATCCGCCGGCTCACTATGCGTGGGCCGAAGGAGTGACGGGGGCTGGTGCGGCGGTGCCCCCTGACCCGCCGCATCAGCATATGTAGGCCCATATGCCTACATATGCGATGTGGCCCATATGCCATATGTGACGGTTGTTTGCAGTTCTCAGACACGTGGCCTAGGACTCCACATTGTGCACAAGTCTGGCGACCACGACAGCTTTTTGAGCCATGGCCATACCTCTGGCATTGGAAAACGACGAGGTTTTTTAGTATGTACGGGCAGAGAGAGGTCTTCGTGTACTTTGTTTGAATGGATTCCGGCAGTTAACTGGAAGCAAACGTAAGTATTAAGTGTTTCGTTGGTGTTTCCTTGTTATCTCTTCTGATAATAATTCTCTGTACATTAGTCACATTTTGGCTCTTCCACCCCTCCAAAAGTTTAGTTTCGGTCAGGTCAAGCAAGTCTGCGTCAGATACTACTCCGCAAGTTATGTTCATTGATCTGTGTGGTGTTACAGTGATCGGTCCGTCACCGAAAGTTGAGAGGCCGTCTAGCTTTTCAAATTGTTCTTTGTCCCGAATTTCGAGGAGGAGGTCTTTGCTAGCCATTCTGGTTACCTTGTATCTAGCCCAGAGAGTTTTGGTAAGACACCTGGCAACTATGAAAAGAGATACGGTCCTGGCTTGCTTTCCAGTTTTCTCACAGTTAATGGCGTGGAAATGAGGAAATATTTCTTTTGGCTGGTTGAAAAAATTGATGTCATCGGTGCGTACCCGCTTTAAGCCGGTACGATCAGTACCGTATTTACTCGTGTAATGATCGCACTCGCGTAATGATTGCAACTCTATATTTTGTTGTCTAAATTAGCTTTTTTTCCCCCGCTTAATGATTGTACCCTGAACTTGCCGCATTGATATGTCATGTGCCAAGTCTAGCCGACGATCATCGCCTTTATGATCTGTCGAATGAAACTAGCCAACTGCACGCACCAAACATATCCGGAAACATGCCATTTAGGATTGCAGTAAGGGCAAATGCCGCAGTTTTCACTGAATGCCCGCCATGTGTTTATATGTCTGTGGCAGCTGAATGCGCCTATTATTGTTTCTGTGATCTGAAAGCAGGCATCATTATGCTAATGCCGCAAATTCCTTATTTAAATGGAAGAAACTATTGACGCACGTGACGTACTCAAAACCTCCATAACCGACGAAAAAAAAAAAAAAAAAAGCGGTCGTTTCGCTCCGTCAGCCGCTATGTTTGTTTTGACATCCCACACTGTTACAGCGACGGCCGCCTGTTGGTTGACCTGTGTTCATCCTGCATTTTCAACGTGCTCGACGGAATGGAATATGACCCTCTGTGGGACAGTGAAGACACTGCTGGTTCCGACAGGGAATCTTGCGGCGACGACACTGACGCCAGTGACGCTTCAGAGTCTGAACGTTGGGGGGTAGGCTATTTGCACAGGGTTAACCCTTGCCGCCAGGAAAATTGGAAGTAAACAAAAGAGAGAAGTAAACAGGACAGACTAAAAGTAAGAGATAAAGACGAAGTTGTAGGGGAAAAAGATAGGAAAAGGCGACTGCCGATTTCCCCTGGGTGGGTCCACCCAGGGGTGCCGTCTATGTGAAGTCGGGGCTAAAAAAGTGTGTTGCCTCTGCCGGGGGGCCTTAAAGGCGACTATTGTCTGCTTCACTGCGCGGTCGCAGACAATAGTAGACAGAACGAAAGCAGCGAGAGCCAAAGCAGCAACAACAGGCATTGATCAATTTCCTGAAATTGGCTCCGGGAAGGCAGACATGTTTTGGTTGAACTGCGTCTCGCTAGATGACACGACCTGTCCAGTGTAACCATGCGAAAATTGAATTTTTGAACCACTCGCGCCATTCCCCAAAGTGACCTCCGGCGGTTCTTTTTTTTCCCCGAATCAAACAGAAACGAACAAGCAGCATTTTATTGCATCTCTTGATGCACGAAAGGTTTTTATTTATTGCAGCTAGATCGATCACTAGTGAATAATTGTAGGCAGTTCGTCTGACGTTATCAGTAATATTTTGAGAATGTCCTACTGCGACGCATGTATGCTTGTGCATTTACCTTAATTTCTTGGTAAGTAGAGCACTGCTGTTGATAATATTGTCATTTTAGATGTTGTCCTACGTTGAGCTTTCACTCTGACGTAAACTGTGATTTGGCTTTAGTGTCCCTATAACTATTTTCATGAGGGAAAATGGAAATGACAGTAGACAAAAAACAACTTGCCGCAGATGTAGCTGAATACTGATCCTCATTACATGCGCATGCAGTACATATAATATGAAAGGTATAAGTTCAAGTCCCTTTTTCAGCATTGAATACAGCTGTTGTGACAGGCTATATAAGCATCACTTTTTCAAGACGACGAGGAGCGCCATTATTAGAAATGCTTGTGCCTTACAATAACTAAAGGAAGCTCATAGGCTTTTCTGATCAGCAGACACTTCCAAAGCTAATTAAAAACAGCAGCAGGACCTTCAGCATCTTTTTCATATAGTACATCAACAGCTTTTCTTTTTCTTTTTTTTTTGGCCTGACAAGGATACCAGAAAACCAGCAACATCTGTACACGGACATAATAAAGCTGCCTGAGCTCCGAGGCGGTGATATGCTCCTGAGCAATTCTTGACCCGAATTAAGTGTTGAACTTTTCTATCGAAAGCGCAATTCCAGAGACAACAGCACTTATGTACCCTGCAGCACATCCTACAGCTGTAAAATCGTTAATCAATGCATTGCAATTTGAATAAATTCATATCTGTGCTTCGCTGGCCTGTCTAAGAGACAATGCTAGCAGGAGCTACAATGACAACTAGACAATAAAGTGTTCAGCTGAGTACTTCAAACCTAGTAGCTGCTGTGGATTTACTCGTTCTCTGCTCTGTAGGCTAGAATTCAAGCATTCTACACACAAATGTAGATGACCGTCGGAGGGTTAAAGAAAAAAAATATTCATTATAAAAATTCATGGTAAATAAAGCATAAAGAAAACATCAAAATTATTTTGTGAATACTTGAAGCAGCTTCAGTCAACTACAATGAAAAAACGGGCATCTGCTCCATGACTATTGTTTGTTCTTCCAATGAACATGGGCAGAAAAAACAAATGGAACGATTATGACGCACCACTTTATGAGGTTCTTCCTGCAGTCATCACTACACACCTTCACATCCATAAAAGATCCCCGGCACCAAATTCAGAAACTCGAGATGCTTGTGTGGTTTGACAGTCCTACATACCACGCCTCACTAATTATGACAAACGAATATTGCCTTTCAGACATTTTAATTTATTGCGAAGATAAGCACAAGTGCTTATCTGAGTTTCTAGCATCTCGCGACATCACCACTAGTACGATGTAGACAGAGGTCCCTTGTGACGCTCCACACAAAACAGCAAGTACTGCCGACAACACAGAACATTCACGGGGTTCAGACAAAACCACGACTTGCCCCTCCTGCTCTGTTGTTTGGCAGCTCCCAAGGTGATTTTGGCTACTTACACCAGGATTACTTTTTTTCTGCAAGGGACATGCTCGAAGCACCCACGTTCTTTTATTTTTAACCATGCACTGGTCCCCCGATTTGAAAACTGTGCGTGCGTTTTGAGCCACTGAAGCTTGAGCACACAGAGTCTCGGGTACTCCCCCGCTGTGGTGCACTACTTTCTCACGATTTCCGACAAGCTTCTTGAAGTGATGCTAAAATTGATCAGAATTAATGCTGGTAATATTAATTACATGAAACATTAGAGCATTTACTATTCAATTTTGGCATTACCAGACATAAAGCTACAAATTACAGTGAAAAAAATCACAAACAAAAATGTCACTGTCAGGGGTCCACTAAAAAAAATGCAATCACAGGCCAACAATTTATGACAAGCACCAAGAATAAGCCAAAGCTGTGCAACTTTCCTACTAATGAGCAAGAAAGTTACACAACATCAGTGTAGCAGGGGTGTTCTCTAAAACCTTGATGTTCACTCACAATAGCTTGCAAACTGCCACTGTAAGATGAACTGAAACTGGACTGAAGCTTACCATAATATGCTGGAGGCCAATATTGCGTGTGTAGGTGACCAATGTTCTCGTGCGTGGATCCACAACCGATTCTTCCACAATGCGTACAGACTTGGAGCTGACAAAGCGCTCTCCCCATTTCGGTAGTCTGTTCATAGGATTGGTCTTGGTGAGCAAGCGCTTTGTGAACAGCTTTCCGCCATCTACATATCGTGAAACGATGTCTTCCGTCAAGACATGCGTGCTGGAAATAAGAACACCAAACAAGAGTACCGAGTGTGAGGCACTGTAAGAAAAAAATAGTTCTTGAGGTTTCATGTGCTAAAACAATATTAGGAGTCATGCCATTGCGGAGGGCTCCATACTGATTCTGATTTAAATCTAAGCACATGGGGTGTTCACCGCATTTCGCCCCCATCGAAATATGGTCGCTGTGGCCGGGAATCGAAACCACGGCCCTCAAGCTCACCGAGCTGCAAGGCGAACCTGCAAACTAAACAAAGGCACCAATTTGGGGTCTTTCCTTGAACTCGGTAGGAATGATTTTTTTACAAAGCTGAAATAATAAGAGATAGCTGAATGTTGGCCTAAACGAATATATTCTACGTTGTGAAAAACGGCGCGGACGACGAGACGAACACTTTCTTGTGCCGTCTACTGTACTGTCTTTCAACACGACGGCGTACGAAAAGCTCAAATTCTGGCCATTTTATACTATTCCCCGTCGCGTACATACCGTATTGGTACTACCCCACGCTCTGTTTTCGCTGCCACTGCGTCAAGACGACCCATCATTTCGCTAAGCGTGCGTCGCGAACTCGACAGACGTGGGCGCGGAATGCGTTATGTGGTCAAGGCAGAATGCAACACACAAAACACTGCTTCAAAACCATGACACATGATGTCAACACACAAGAATCCGCGCTATCCTGGGAGTGTGTACACCAACATGTGAACCCGATTCTTACCTATATGGATTGGGGTACCTTGCCCAAAAGCCCTGAGCAACTTGGTCCCATGAAAACTTGAATGTGTCCTTCCTTTCGTAAAACTTCACCATTGCGCTCTGACGAAAGAAACGGAAAGCATAACGGTGAGCACGCTGAAAGAAGGGCGACCTTTGCACCGTTTACTCGACGGGCGCTATAAACATAACCACACAGACGTGACCGTAGCTCGAACATGTATTACTGGCAATTACGCTAATATACATACATTTTTTTTTCTGGCTATAAAGGCACCTCAGTGGCCTTCAGCAGGCCCACAGATCAGGTTACATAAAAGCTGCCCTTGCAGTGTGGCAGCTTGGGCTAGTTGGTATGGCATGGCGATAGTTATAGAGCGAGAACAAAACGACGACACAGAGACAAGAAGTACACGAAGGTCACGAGCATTCGTGTCCTTCTTGTCTCCGTGTCGTCGTTTTGTTCTCGCGCTTTAACTATCGTCTGCCCTTGCAGAAATGGCGGTGCGCGGGGCGTGCAGGTGCAGCGACCACACTGTTTACACCGCTAACACCGCTTTCAGTTCTATGTGCGCCTAGGTGAGAAGTAAAAAGAACTTACTAGGCGCACTTTCCAAGCACGACAGGAATCCAATGAGAAATAATCTACGCTGCGAAATCTGCTAATTTCACAAGAAAACTCCAATACATCGCAACCCTCGCTGAAGTCTCTTCATGAAACAGATGCACCGGTTGAGCCCGCAACAGTAGGCGAACGAGGCGATCCTGGTGGCTATGCTTGACGACTTTCAAAAACGAAACCTATATATATATATATATATATATATATATATATATATATTTTTTGCAGACGACATCACTTGGGTGGGGCGCTGAGCAGTTTGTAACAACAAAACAGCGCCCTTTCAATAGACCTAAGGCTGTAATATTTTGATTGCCGTGACCTTATTGAGCTGCAGTTAACTGTTTTGCTGCTGAGCTCCACCAAGCCGTTATTTTTCTTCCTCCACATTTTTTTTTCTCCATGTTCCTTTATGATCACCAACATCGAAACGACGACAGCGCACCGCCGGCGTAGGTAAACGAAACCAAGCAACACTTTTTTTTTCAATAATTTTATTTATGAGACTTGAGAATGTTCAGCACGAAAAACCATTTTCTATTCAATTTTAGACATTTGGAAGCGTGCATAGTGAATTGGAAAGACGCACTTCAGGTGGCAGCGCGGACCAGAAAACAAACAGTCGCGCCACAGAACACTTCTCGCCGCACTACTCGTGGAAGGCACGCAGATATGAGAAAGCTTACCGAATACTGTCAACGAGGCATTGCAAAATCTTGAGCTACACAAGTGCAGGGATGTTTACGGTATACATTTAATCACACCAGCAAAGGTTTCGTACTGTTTGACGTGAATCTCAGCCAGCGCTAGACAGCTGCTGGGCTCTGGGCATCTGGGTTGGGGTTATGTGTAGTGCGTACCTCGTTTGCGCATGAACGCTGATGCATGCATATTGTTCACTTCTGTACATGCTAAAATGTTACTTACGTGGCCTTTATTTTATGTAAACATCGATAGATTGACTCGCAATAAAACGATTTGCTCTAAGTTTGGGAGGAGGAAGGGGCGCACGCCATACTGCACCTCGCTGCACCTCCTCTATGCACTGCGCCTTGCTCCCTGCATGGATGGATGGATGGATGAATGTGGCTGTACCTTTTAGATCGGGCGGCGGCTAACGCCACCTAGCACTAATACTTAGTGAACTACCCATTAGATTTATCTTTTTTTTCTCCTTTAAATAATGAGGTTGAGGATTCATACTTTGCAGTAAAGGGTTTAATTTTTAGTCGTGCCTTGACTTTAGCCACCAATCAGATAACCTCCTTCTGGTTAAGTCTACCCGCTTAAAGTCTATTTTGCCCTACCTGTCCCTAAACCCCAGTGCTTTGAAAAACTCTGCGCCATCATCCTGAACTATAGCGTGAAGCCCTTTACAAAACATTATCAAGTGTTCGGCAGTTTCTTCTTCCTCTCCACACGCACTGCATACTGTGTCTACCCCTTCGTATTTGGCCCGACATGTCTTGGTTCGCAATACTCCCGTCCTGGCCTCAAACAGTAGAGAACTACCCCAAGTATTATCACAGATCCTTTCCTTGGCAATTTCGTGCTTAAAAGTTCGATAGATCTCTAGTGCGGACTTCTTAATCATGCCGATTCTCCACATGTCAGTCTCCGTTTCCTTCACTTTCTTCTTAACCGGTAGTTCTTTTTGGTTTGGCCACCTGCTGTTTTCTAAGTATTTACCAGTCAATTTCCTGGTTCGCTTCCTCCATTTTGTATCGACATTCTTCATGTACAAGTAGCTGAAAACCTTCCTAGCCCAACGCTCCTCCCCCATTTCTCTCAATCGCTTCTCAAATTTTATCTTGCTGCTAGCTTCCCTGCCCTCAAATGATGTCCATCCCATATCACCTTGCACTCCCTGATTTGGTGTATTCCCATGAGCTCCTAAAGCAAGCCTACCTATACCACGTTGCTTAATTTCTAATCTTGCTTCAACTTCTGATCTCATGCACAAGACCGCATTGCCGAATGTCAGCCCAGGAACCATGACCCCTTTCCATATTCCTCTCACAACATCATACCTATTGTAATTCCACAGTGCCCTATTTTTCATCACTGCTGCATTCCTGTTACCTTTAGTCATCCCGTATATTTCGTGTTCCTTTCTAGGTACTTGGTCCCATTGCTTATCCATACGCCCAGATATTTGTATTTATCTGTTATCTCTAGCATGACTTCCTGTATTCTAAGCTCACTACCTTCGTTATCATTAAAAATCATGACTGCTGATTTTTCCTTACTGAATCTAAAATCTAACCTATCTTCCTCATTACCGCAGATAACCATCAATCTCTGCAAATCTTCGTTGTTGTGGGCCATTAGCACTATATCATCTGCGTACATTAATGCTGGTAGTGCCTGATCAATAAGTTTTTCTTGTTTGACTAAAGAGAGGTTGAAGCCAAGTCCACTTCCCTCTAATTTGGCCTCTAATCCTTGTAGGTACATCATGAATAACAAGGGTGACAGTGGACACCCCTGCTTAAGTCCCCGTTTCACCTCTGTGGGCTTGGATACCTGTTTTTCCCCCTTTATAACTACCTTGTTACTTTTATAGATTTCCTTTAAAAGATTAGTGACATTATCTTCCACACCCAGTGTGTCTAGTATTCCCCACAAGTCTTCTTGAACCACGCTATCGTACGCTCCCTTGATATCAAAAAATGCTAGCCACAGGGGCCTGAGATCCTTTTCTGCTATTTCGATGCACTGCGTCAGTGAGAACAGATTGTCTTCCAACCTCCTGTGTTTCCGAAACCCATTCTACAGTTCCCCCAGCACCCTCTCATCCTCTATCCATGCCTGCAGTCTTTCCTTTATAATCTGCATCGCCAGACTGTAGACCAATGATGTCACTGTTATAGGAAGGTAGTTGTTTATGTCATCTTTGTCCCCCTTTCCTTTATAGATCATGCTCATCCTGCTAAGTTTCCATCCATCAGGGACTTAGCCATCGATTATAGTTCTGCTCACTGCCTCTCTCAAAGTCTGTTTAGACTTCGGACCTAATGTCTTTATCAGCATAATTGGAATGCCATCTGGGCCTGTTGATGTACTACTTGGTACCCTCTTCTCAGCCCTTTCCCACACTCATTGTGAAAATGAAGCCATTGTGCCACTTGATCCATCCCTGTCTATTGTGGTGCATAAGGCACTTCTTTGTTGAAAATTTCCTGTCAACCTTGTTCTTATATATTCAATAGCTTCGTCCCCTTCTAGCCTTTATTCAGTAACTTTCTTTATTCAGTAAATATACAGTGCAAGTAAAAAGTTGATATAATACAGAAGGAGGTCACAAAGTAAAAACTGTCAGGGGGACCTCCTGTGAATTCACGTATAAAAATATAGAACAAAGATTGGCAACTAAGGAAAAAAACAGCAAGTGAATAAAACAAAATGAATGTAATGAAAATTATTATTGAAACCTATGGTAGTTTAAAATATTTACATGTGTGTGATAAAACAGGAGATAACTAATTGAATTAAATGACTATAACATAACACATACATATCACTAACTAATACAGCATCACTTCAGAACCTATACACATACACATAAATGCATACAACCATATTTAAACACACACACACACACACACACACACACACACACACACACACACACACACACACACACACACACACACACACACATATATATATATATATATATATATATATATATATATATATATATATATATATATATATATATATTATACACACACATATACATACACATAGATTCAGGTGTCGCTTGTTGTTAGTAAGAACTGTTTTAGATGCCACCGGAAACAATGTAATGAGAGGCTTGATTTAATAATTGATGATAGTGAGTTCCAGAAAGAAATTGCAGAAAACAAGGCTGTCATTTTGCCGTAGTTAGTTCTTACTTTTGGAAGCAGAAGGTTACTATTTTCAGAAAACCGTGTGTTATTACTATTGTGGAGATGTGTGAGGGGAAGTATGTCAGTGGGAATGTCACCGACTCTACTTCTGAATAATAAAATTCCAAGTTTGAGTTGAAAGGTGGAAATGAACGGTATAATTTCGAGAGTGCTAAAGAGGGGTGCTGCTGATGCTGTGTAGGAACTATGTGTGATAATTCGGACTGCTCTTTTTTGAAGGTGAATGAGAGATGTTAGGTGTGTCGCGTAGGTATTGGCCCAGGATGAAATGCAGTAGGTTAGGTGACTGTTAATGAAAGCATAGTAAAGCGATTTTAGAATGTGTTGCTGAAAACAATGCCTCGTGCGAATGAGTATGCCGATGCCAAAAGCAGTCTTCTTGACGACAGAATTAACGTGAATGTTATATTTGAGTTGAGGGTCTAATGTGACACCTAGAAAAGTAGTGAACTTTGATGGGGTGATGATGCAGTTATCAATGAATATGTCGGGTGAAATCGGAACGCTTTTTTGGGACGAGTGAAACAACATAAAGGTTGTTTTAACAGGGTTGATTATCAACAAGTTATTTTTGCACCATGAAACAAGTTTCGCGACATCAGTGTTTAATTTTGCTAGTAGATTGTTAAGATCTTTGTCACTAGAAAATATCGTGGTATCGTCAGCATAAAGGATGCAGTCAGATGAGTTAAGTGATGATGGTAAGTCGTTAATGTAGATAAGAAACATGAGAGGTCCCAGAATTGATCCTTGTGGGACTCCCTGGTTAGTTATTATTGGTGAGGATAAAACACCGCCATAATTGACAACCTGGGTTCTGTTAGCGAGGTAGCTTTGTAAAGGGGCTAAAGTAGGCCCACAAATTCCCAAGGAATTAAGTTTAGCAAACAAAATAGAGTGGTTTATAGTGTCGAAGGCTTTAGTTAAATCTATAAATAACGCCCCTGCCCAGAGCCCCTTATCGATGGACTGTTTTATACTATCTGTTAGTTTAATCAGTGCTAATTCGGTAGAAAATTTAGCACGAAAACCAAACTGCTTATGTGACAAAAGGTTAAATTTTGTGAGGCAGTCCACTAGGCGATTCACAATGAGCTTCTCAATTACCTTACTAAAAAATGGGAGGATTGTTATTGGTCGATAATTAGAAAAAACTTTTCGGTCTCCCTTTTTGAATACAGGTATTACTTTTCCTTGTTTGAGGATTGTAGGAAAAATGCCTGAACGAAATGCGGTGTTGATAAGCTCTGAGAGCACAGAAGGTAACTCATGAGCAACAAGTTTGATTTTAGCTGGATAAATTGAATCCAGGCCACATCCTGTCGTCTTCAAACTTGTTATAGTGCAAAGAACCTCAGCAGGTGACGTGGGTTTTAAGAAAAAAGAGTGAGGCAAGCGAGACAACGAAGGTAAGTTAGTGACAGTCGATACTGAGTTGCCGAAAAATGATTCATTAAAAGAATTGGCGATAGTGACAGGGCAAGTTAGAACGCTGGTGCCATCCGAAAATTCGGTCTCAAGTGCATCTGGCTGATCGACATGTAAGAATTCTTTAATTACTTTCCAGTTTTTCCTACTGTCATTCCCGTTTTCGAGCACTTTATTTTGATAGTAGGTTCGTTTGGCTTTTTTAAGTAGGACAGTAAGACTTTGTGAATAGAGTTTAAAGCGGGTCCTCAGGGACAGATTGAACGGCTGAAGTTTTACTTTTTTGTAAAGGTTATCTTTTTTATTTATGCTACGCAGCAGTCCTCTAGTAATCCATGGGTTTCTAGGGGCTGAGTACCAACGCGATATGGTGGATAGAGATGTAGACGAGTTTATGATACCTGTTAGTTTCTCAGTCAAGGTACTAAACGCTTTATTAACACAAGGTTCTTGCGATAGTTTCCCCCAGTCAAAGCGGGATACCAAATCAACGAATTTCGCAGAATCGAAACGACACCCATTGACCATTTTATTTTTACAATTAGTTTGTGTTTTTAATAACAGGAAAATTGGATAATGATCTGTTAGATCAAAATTGACCACACCGGCCTCCTGGACTGACATAACGTTACTGAGTATATGGTCAATAAGCGTGTTCCGACCAGAAGGAGCACATCGTGTCGGAGAATCCAGCAGAGATGTCAACCCATGACCCATGAAGCAGTTAGCGTATTGAGCACAAGAACCGTCGTTAATATTTGTAATGTCAATGTTAATGTCACCTAAAATGATAACGTTATAATTTTCGGAAATAAACGAGCTTAGTATATTATCAAACTCAACACAAAAGTCACCGTAAGATGATGATGGGGACCGATAAATTGAACCAATGATAGTTCTTTTGTTAGACGGAAGGAAATCACGGTCAAATTCGAGCCAGACTGATTCACATTTCGACACAGAAAACGTGATATCAGTACGTCGTTTATATGACAATGCGTTAGAAATAAACATGGCTGATCCATCATGATAGTCACCGAGGCGATGAAAAAATTCAGCACGATAGCCCGGAATGGAAAACATGTTATCATCATCTGCAGATAGCCATGTTTCTGATAGACATATGAGCGAAAAGTGATGATCGGTTAAAGAAAGGAAATTAACCATATCATCAAAGTTTTTCGGTAAGCTTCGGGTGTTAAAGTGCATGATTGAAATATGAGAAACAAACGAACTAAGAAGTTGCTTCAGTTCGAGGACAGTGTGTGTCGCCATGATTGCTCAGAATGATCATGCTTAAATGCTATTTGGAAAACACGGCCAGATCACTAGCACCTTGAGCTGTAGTTATAAACCTCTGCTCTAGATTTGTTTGATTTCTTAGGGAGTTTAGATGGTTCCAAAATTTCGCAGCTGCCTTTCTGTCCTTTTTATGTACTTCTGCCGGCCACTGAGCACCCTTTCTTCTAATATTTTCATTGATCAGGAGGGATGCTTCCCTTCTAGAGCTTAGAAATATTTCCTATTTTCTTTCAACATCATCTGTCGGTTCACCCCGTTGCTTAGCCTGTCTGTGTTCCCCAGAGGCTTCTTGACGTTTTGCTATGGCTCTCTTAACTTCCTCATCCCACCAACGTTTGGGTTTGTGTCTTCTTTTCCAGGGTGACTTCTCACGTGTCTTAGCAAGCTCTAGCCCAAACAGTCTAATTAGATTTTTGTACGTCCACACAGTTTTATTATCCTCAGTGATTACTTTCTCAATTTGTTTAGTAGCAATTTCTATTTGCCTTTCTGAATGAAAATTTCCCTGTAGTTGCTCATCTTGTCTCCTTCCCACCTTCGCTGATCTTCCAAAACTTAGCTTGATACGTTTGTGATCACTACCCAGACTTCTGGAGCCACCTTCATCTATGTGCATTCCCCTGAGCTTATCATACATCCTATGTGACAACAGTGCGTAATCTATTGTTGACTGCAGCCTTCCTACCTCCCATGTTATTTGCCCATCACACTTCTCGGTACTGTTGCAAATGATCAAATCGTGCCTTTCACACATATCCATGATCATTTTGCCTGTTGAGTCAGTATACCCATCTATATCTTCTATATGCGCATTCATATCTCCTAGTATAATTATCTCACACTCTCTTCCTAATTCCTCAATGTCCTTTGATATACACTCCAACATTGCCTGGTTTTCCTCTCTGGCCTTTGCTCCCGTCCACAAGTACACCAGTGTCATCTGGTGTACTTATGCCCACCAGTGTTGAGTGTCATCTGCCCAGCTACTTTCCCTCTTAACCATAAATGTTCCATGCATCCCTGCTTGACTCTTTGCCAACCCACGCTCTTATGTATAAATGCACCAATTCCACCCCCCTTTTTGCTGCCTTCTGTTCTATTGCAATATTCCCATACGTAGTCCGGATGGCAGGGTGGTCGCTCCATGTCTCGAAGATGTGTCTCCACAACCTCATATATCATCAGCTCCTCCTGCCTCAACTGCTCTTCTATCTCTTCCCACTTTAACCTATTCCTGCCACCCTGCATGTTAATATAGCCTACGTCTGACTTAGCTTGGCCCTTGTGCTTACGTCGATTTCTTATCCCACGGACTTCATGTGGCTTGAATATTTGTGTCCCTTTAGGTCCATCTTTGGCTACACTGTTGGCTTCAGGGCTCTGGGTCCCCCTAAAAAAGCTGTGGCTTGGCGACCCATTCTGTTACCGACCCTCCTGCCCGTCGCACCACTGTAGTGAATGCCATCCTGTGCAAAGGGGCAAGCGCCGGGCTCGTACACGTCTTGGTTAACATCCATTACGCTGTATCCGAGTTGCCGGCTCAAACCCTTGATCACACAATTGGCCTCGACTACCCTCCTTTCAATCCCACGAGGCTGCCCCCAGACCTCTGGGACTGTGCATATGATCACATGCACACTCCCAGAGGTTTCTCGGAGCTTACACATCCCATCCTCTAACTTTCTTTGAAGGTACTGATCCTTGCCCTTCAACACATCATTGAGCCCAGCATGAATAATGACTAGATTTTCGCCCTCCATGCTGTTTTCTACAACCTCCTGAGCTTTGGCCAGTGCATCCACCATGCTCTTCTCTAACTGTGCCTTCACCCTGACTCTCCCATCTTCCTTCACTGTCTTGAAGACGCCATCCCTAACCCTGGCCACGTTAGAGTCCCCCACCACTAGGACCCTTCTATGCTCCAATCGCTGGCTTCCTGTTTGTGATGGCGCCCCTGTTTGCTTCACCTGTTTCTCTCTCTGCCGTCTGCCCTGTGTTTCTGCCCTGCTTGAAGACTGCTGCGCCACCGAGCTGTATGTTCTCGGAGCCTCCGTGATGTGGCCAGACACTGCGGCTCCCTGACCTCCCTTCTCGCCTGTTCCTTCTCACCTGTCGCCTTCTCCGCTACCCACGCCTTCTGTCTCACACTGCTCGGGGCCTGGGAAAAGCACCATTAGCTCCTTTACCCGCTGTTTTAGCTCGGTTCGCCCTTCCCGTTCTTTTCGAAGGTCGCCCTTCATTTGCTCTAATAGGCAGGCGGTAGCCTCCTTCCGCTCACGCGACGCTCCGAGCTGTTTTTGGAGTTCTATCCTCTGCTCCCGTTCCGCCCAAAGCTCCCCCTGAAGCCCGTCGATGCTAGCCTCCATGCGCTGCACGACTGCCTTTTGTGCCTCGCACAGCCTGCACACAAAGATCGCCTTCTGCGCTTCGGCCAAACTCGTGAATGCTGTCTCATCTAAGTAGCACCATCGCTTGTATTCTTCGCACTGCACCAGCTCACTCTCGCTCGTGGTTTTCCTAGCCTCCTTAGCCATCGCCCACCCGACCAATGGACCAAGTGCCCGACAGGCCTACGTTCAACCCTAATCCCGCTATCCAGCCGCCTCCGTTAACTCTCGTACCTCAACAATTCTGTTTGAAGCTGCCGCCTACACCGCACACAACGTGTTCAATTTCGCTAGTTGCTCTCACTAGGTCCCCTTCGTGTTCGGCTCTAGCTCTTTAACAACTAACCGGGCGCTCGACCTTCTTCAAAACAGCCGCTTAGCCCGTTCACGTGGTGAACAACGTTGCCCGTGTCCCACACCTACAGTACTCGCAACGCTAATTATTGATTAGGAGCGAAAAAAAAATAATAATGGTGTTCACAAACACAAATAAATGAAGAGAAACTTATCTAGACAGGTGACTCCAGCGCCACGGCTAGCCATGGCGCGAACTAATAAGAGTAGATTCCCGCTAGGTGCTTTTATCACGACCGCGCGCGGCCTAGGCACAGAGCACCTACCAGTTTAGCCTAGGTGCTAAATTGCGCGAACATCTCTAGGCACTTTAGTCTCTAGCGGTGCGCCCGCGCTGGCTGGAGCGGTGCGGGTATGCAAAGGCACCGTTGGCTGTGTTATGTGTGTGTCTGCGCTTCCTCTAATTCGGTGTTGTGTGGCGATTTGTATTATTGCGATATTATTCCTTGCGAATATGGCGACGCTTGAGCTGCTGACTGTTCTGTCTGGACTTTAGTTCTGAATGCGCGGTGCGTTCTGACGCGCTTTAGTGAACGCTGTCACACGGGTACTTGCTGCATGTGGTCGCGCAGCACTGTATTTGATCCGGACCGTGTAGCGGTGACTAATACCGGTTTTCCTCGAGAAATTTTGAGCGCGCCCAACAACTTTGTCGTTGCTGTGCTGTACAGCATCGGGTTTGGCGCAGATGCCCTGACCGCGATCACAAGTGTCTGTGTGACACTGGCGGTATGAATATCGCATTATTTCCACTACTCGCACAGGTAGTCTAAGTAGCACAGAGAGAAAAAAAAACTGTGACTGCGATATCCCCTGTCGGTGATCATACGTGAATGCTTATACCGAGTTAAACCGTTCAGTTCTGTAAACTTTTATGGCCTCTACAACTTTGGCTGCTGCTTGCATGACAAGGCAAGAATAAAGCAGTCTACTAATTACATCAAAATTACGCAGAAACGGTGCATCATACTTAGGCAAGTCTCTAGAAAATATAAAACGTCTCCAAAGAAGCCCATGTACATGTTCGGTCTTGCAAACAAGCTTATTGCTCACGCTTTTGGCGAATTTTGTTGTTAGGGTTCTGCTGACATGAGCCACAGTAGACCCCCGCATTTTACATGTATTGTATGATTGGTGTGTCAAGTGGTCACCTGTAAATTACAATCTGCATAAAAAGCGAGTGCTTTGCCTTCGGCGCAACTTTGGCATGCTCACTTTTTGCTTAGCACCTAAATCTAAACCTCGTCGTACATTGAAGGTGTCACCATCATTAGCCTGACTACGCCCACTGCAGGGCAAAGGCATCTCCCATGCTCTGCCAATCAACCCGGTCTTGTGCTTTTCGTTGCCATGTTATACCTGCAAACTTTTTAATCTCATGGACCCACCTAACTTTCTGTCTCCCCTTCGTGCGTTTGCTTTCTCTGGGAATCCAGTCAGTTACCCTTATTGACAAGCGGTTATCTTGCCTACGTGCAATGTGCCTGGCCCAAGTCCATTTCTTATTCTTGATTATAACTATGATATCCTGAATCCTGCTTTGTTCGTTGACCCACTCTGTTCTCTTCTTGTCTTTTAAAGTTACACCTATCATTTTCCTTTCCTTAATTCGCTCAATGGGTCATTCTCAATTTAAGCTCAGCCCTCTTTGTAAGCCTCCAGGTTTCTGCTCCAGTAGGTAAATACTGGCAAGATGCAGTTGTTATATACCTTCCTCTTGAGGGTTAGTGGCAGATTACCATTAATGATTAGAGAATGCTTGCTGAATGTGATCAACCCCATCTTTATTCTTCTAGTTACTTCACTCTCATGGTTCGGCTTCACGGCTCTTACCTGTCCTAAGTAAATATGTTGCTTTACAACTTCCGGCGTCTCTCTACCTATCGCAAAGTGCTGTTTTCTGCTGAGACTGTCGTACATTACTTTAGTTTTGTGGACATTCATTTTCAGACCTACTTTTCTGCTTTCCATGTTCAGTTCTGTAATCTCCTAAGTTACCCATAGAGGCAATGTCATCAGCGAATCGCAGGTTACTAAGATACTTTCCATTAACTCTTATTCCTAACTCTTTTCAAGCTAGGTTCCTGAAAACCTCCTGTAAACACGAGATGAATAGCACTGGAGAGATTGTATCTCTCTGCCTTACACCCTTCTTTATTGGAATTCTGCTGGTTTCTTTATGGTGACTGTGCATCCACTGTAAATTTCTTCCAGTATGTTTATGTAGCGTTCTTCGATGCCCTGACCACGTTTTGCGCAAGATTTCACTTTTTAGGGTCAGATTGAAGCTCATAAACATCTGATGTGTTGTTAATTGGGCGATAAATCGCACAATCATCACCGAAAAGTCTGATGTTAGAGGAAGTATTATTCGGTGAATTGTTAAGACATATGAGAAAAAGGAAAGATCTTAATGACACTCTGTAATTCGACATGGGTTTGCGCGCAAATGCCAGAAGAGCGCACTTTCCGGAGGAAATTTCCAGGCCTCGACTGCGGAGATACAAAGCAGTTGCAGTAGCAGTTCTGTAGTCTCGCTCGTAACTGCAGGCGAGTTACCGCAGATGTCCAGATGCAGATGTCATCAGCATATGTTGATAGATAAATATTGTTTGATAGGTGCGTACGGAGATCGAGAGATTAGAGTTATATTGATTAGCACGGGGCTCAGTACACCACCCTGAGGGACGCCACGACAACTGAAATGTGCAGACGTGTTCCCGGCCTCCGTACTCACAATAAAGGATCGCATTTGGAGATAACTGCGTATCCACTTAAACATGCGGCCACCCACTCCAATCTCTTCGAGTGTGGTAAGGACGGCTTCATGTGTAACGTTATCATATGCTCCTTTGACGTTAAGGAACAGAGAGGCGCAAAGACGCTTATGGCCTTTTTCGTGTTCAACCGTACGTGATTAGATCGATGACGCTATCGATCGATGGTCGACCACGTCGAAAGCCAGCCATGGCATTTGCGTAGATCTCATCATACTCCAAGTACCACTCGAGTCGGCCGAGAATCACTTTCTCCATCACTTTACTCACGCAACTAGCCAATGCGATCGGGCGATAGGAGGAGAGTTCCAATGGTGATTTGCCAGGTTTTAGCAGTGGTACTAGACGACAAGTTTTTCAACTTAAGGGGACAGTGCCCTCTAGCCAACAATCATTATATAGCTGAAGTAGAGCTATTCTCGCGCGCTCACCCAGATGACACAGGGCTCTGTAGGAGATTTCGTCAGGTCCTGGTGCGGAGGTACGTTTGCATGAAGCGAGTGCTGCCTTGAGCTCCTGAATGGCGAACGGGAAGTTCATACAGAAATCACGTGGTGGCGGACATCTGCTCGAAAGTGATGAGCTGCTAAGTGCTGTTGTTTGCCCTGATAATACGGCGCAGAACTCTTCAGCAACGTCCACATCTGGTCGATTTCGGTAAATGGCTAAGGCCTTGAATGGTGACTTATGAATGGGGGATGACCGCATACCTCTTACCGTCCTCTATATCTGCGATAAAGGCTTACGAGGGTCGAGTGACTCGCAGAAAGTAATCCAGCGTTGGAATTCTAGCTTGTCCAACCAACGTTTGATCTTCTTCTGCATACGTCTAGCAGTCCGTAAATGTATGTCCTTCGTGCACCGGTACTTTCTTTCAGCTCGTCATCGCAAGGCTCGAAGCCACTCTAGCTCTATGTCGATGTCCATGATTCTTACGGGGCATGGGATCGTACACACAGTCTCTTTTACAGTGCTTTTGATGGCCCCTTGTAAATCGGATATGTGTTCTTGGCATTGGTCGTCCTTACGAGACTGAAATTTTTTCCAGTCCACTCTTTTAACCATGTCGCGCACTTTAGTAGGCGACAATCCTCTGATCTTGACGTATGTTGGAATGTGATCCCTCCCGCGCGTTTCTATATCCGTAAACCACTCAGTATGTTTCACTAGGCTTTGCGAAACAAAAGCCAAGTCGAGACAGCTACTGTATGCGGAGCCACGTAAAAATGTAAGACTGCCATCGTTCAGTAACCAAAGTTTGTTGTCGGAGGCAAAAGACACCAAGTTTCTGCCCTTCATGTTGGTATTCTGACTTCCCCATAATGTATGATGAGCGTTAAAATCCCCGATGATAACACACGGGTCAGGAGTTAACGCTATGATGTCTCGTAGTCTTTTTTGATCGAACCGGATTGATGGTGATAGGTATGCGTCAACCACAGTAATGTTGAGTGTTTTCTTTTTCACTCTTAAGCATACGTATTGATTTCCGTCATGTGGTAGTACAGGTTGAAGGATGTAAGTGAGGTATCGGCGAATGAACACCAGAAACTTGTTGCTTTCAGTAACAGTAGACGACATAAAATGTTCGTATACCGAGAGTCATATTGCACTCGATAAGTACGGCTCACAGATGACGATTACGGAAAACATTACGGCAAACGATTACGGGAGCTGACGAGGGTAGATCTCGAATTTTTTTTGATGCTTCAGACAGCGTTACGTTTTCGAAGTCAGTGCTTATGCTAGAATTTTGCCAGTTGAAGGCCATAGTCGAAGAAAATCTAATTTCTAGACCTCTGCCATTTGACTCTAAAGAGTTCTTCGTTTCTTCCAATGATAGTTTTTCATAATCAGTATTTACTGTAGACGGCAGGATTTTGCGAGATCGCATATATTGAAATAAGCTTTCTTATTTTTAGGTTTCGAGAGAAAATCGAGATGTCTTTTATCATATTCTTCTTTAGCTTGGGCCACCGTGTGTTTAAATACAGCGGCAAGAAATTTATAATCTGACCAGTTCTTAGGGGACTGATTATGTATTAGCTTCTTCCAAGCTGCCTGTCGTCGTCTGTGATCTCGTGAACAGTCGGAATTCCACCAGGTGCTATAGGGTACTCTCTTCGCCGATTTAACAGCAAATTCAGCGTTTTTGTAGGCCCTTTTAATTATTGCGCTTAATTTCATAGCTTTAGTGTCATCTCCATCCTGGGAGGGAGCGTCTAAAGCAGTTTTTAGGTCGTGCTGAAAGAGGAGGAGGAGGAGGATTAAATGAGGAAGGACAGGGAGGTTAGCCAGTTCTCAGACCGGCTGGCTACCCTGTACTGGGGAAGGGGGTAAGGGGGATAAAGGATGAGAGAAAAGAGACGTTAAAAAAAGGTAGAGAAGGTCATCAGACGATCCACGACGCTGTTTACAGTCTGTCTCTAAGACCACTTGCCCGCAGAAAGAGCAACAACGCTCAATGCCTTGCGTGCAGAGGACGGTCTCGACCAGTGTCCTAATACCCTTTCTTTCGACAATTGGCGATTGTCTATTCTATCTAAAGCTTTCGACAGTTCTTTTCATGGCACGCTGAAGCGAGGACACTCGCAGAGAAGATGGGAGAAAGTCTCTGCCCAGCCACAGTTGTCACAATGTCGGGCTGCTGGCCATTCCGATTCGAAACGAATAAGCATTCGTAAAGGCCACCCCAATCCACAGACGGCACAAAAAATTTTGCATAATTTATATAGGTCCGGGCATGGAAGCATGATGGTTTGACAGGAGCAAGCGATCTCGAAAATTATTGGAAAGTGGTCACTGTTGGAAGCGCAATCAAGGGCTGTCCACGATGTACTAGCAATGGCCGAGCTTACAAAGCTTAAATATAAGGTGGAGCGTGAATGACCTCGAATAAATGTGGGAGTTCTAGCGTTAAGACACAATAAGTTGTTGTCTATCGACCAGTCCCACAACCGTTGCCCACACTGATCTGTTCTAAAACCCCAGCATGTATGGTGAGAGTTGAAGTCGCCAACTATAATTTTTTCTTTACAAGCCTGAATTAGCAGCCATATCTAACAACCTCGTGTCTTGAACGCCTACAGGAAAGTAGACGTTTATTAGCGAGAAGGGCAAGTGTCCTGGCAAGGTAATATCTAACGCGAAAATTTCGCATTCAGAAGACATACATTTGTATGAGTTTTTGACTTTTAAACTAAATTTATTGTTTATAAAGAAAGCTAAACCTCCACCTTTGGATGGACGGTCTAGACGAAAGATTTGGAAGTTCGGTAAGTGAAATAAGTGATATGTGGAAAGCCAAGTTTTTGTAATGCAATAATAGCGGGATTGAATTTCGAAGACAGGTATAACAGATCTGTTATGGCTGAGTGAAAAGATCGGCAATTCCAATGTATAATTTTAAGAGACCCTATGATTTCGTTAAAATGGTTTCGGCAACTACCTTATCTATAATACTTTCTTTTAGAAAATCGGTTTTTGAAAGGTTGTCTTTCTGGTATTTCTTGCTTTTTACATGTTTCGGCGAGCCAGCTTTTTTCGATACAGGGGATCTAGAACGCTTTAGGCATTTGAGATCCATGTCCATATCTTGCGTGTCCTTTGAAGCTTCCTGTGCACCATCGCTTTGCCTCTGAACGCCTTCTCTAGAGGGCTCTGCAGACTGCGCATCCGGTGGAATTATCTCAGATTCTGCCCCAGTTGTTGGGTGTGCAGACTCAGCATTTTCTACAGCCGTACTTATATCTATTTGTGCTCCACAGACTTGTGCAATTTGGTTATTTACAATGTGCGACAGCGACTCACATAGGGTGATAGCAAAGCGTTGCATAGCCTTATCCACAGCATTCTCGATCATGTCCGCAATTGATAGGGAAAAGCATTCTTCCATTGCTATGTTATGGCGGGCAGCTGCTCCTGCGTACTCTTGAGTTCTGGCCTGAATTTCAGCAATGGCATCCTTTCGGGAGCATCGCCTTCTGTCTACAATTTCAAGGATTTGGATTTCACGTGCCTTGGCTCAGCAGTTTGGGTTATCAGCGCAGTGTGCTTCATGGCAAAGACAGCACTTTTATTCATTACTTTTACAGTCGTTTGAGTTGTGCATCTCACCACAAATTCTGCATCTAAGTACTGACCTACATCCTTTCACTGTGTGCCCATAACGCCAACACTTAATACACTGTAGGGGACGAGGTGATAGCGGCTCCACTCTGTATATTAAAGGCCACGCTATGATTTCGGTTGGGCGATTCGACCCGGCAAATGTAGCAATCACGGACTCCGTTGGAACCTTGTTCTTGTCCACAACTCGACTACATCTATAGATAGCTATCACACCTGCTTCAGAAAACATATCTAATATCTCAGTTGGGGTCAAGTTGACATCGACACCCCGAACGAGGCCTTCGACACAAGCTAGGTGAGGTGGAGTGAATGCGCTCACCGGGTTGGTAGCGAATACCGAGCATTTTAGTAGGTCTCGAACACAGAGCTGGTCAGACGAGAAGCAAAGAATGCCACCCTTGCCGAACTGCCTGACCTCTGTGTTGCTTTGGTAGTGAGTTTTAGTGGCTCTCAACTCCGTCTGAATCATTTTTGGATTCTTCATCCGTATAATACCATCGTTGCTTGGGACCAATGCCACAGGAACAGATGAGATGCCATTGCGTAAAAACAAGTCCACTGTCAATTCCTGCGAAGAAAGAGAAGCAGACCAGAAAAAAGCCCCTGGTCCAGGTGAGGAAAACGGCATCTGCCTGGTCGTACTATCTGAAAATACACTCGCTAATCAACTAGGACACTATAGAAACGCTTATCAAAAAAAATAAACAAAATCAATCACAACTACTAAATTCTTGGCCAAACCCTCAGAGCAGGTAAACGTCAGTCGCTGATCGAAAGCTCGAGCTACGTCATCACAAGAAGAGCACTTCGTCTTCCTCCCACATCGGCACCAACTTCTCGACGTAGTATCAACCTTGGATCAGAGTCTGCGCTAAGCACGACCTCTGTCCCCGCTTCCCGATCTCGTTCTCAAGCACCAAGTTCCCCTTCTCTCCATTTCTCTTCATTAAAATACCTCCTTTCTCATCTGAGACAGCCTCGTGGGACGAACCCCTACTCGATGCTCCACCAATGGAGCAAACAACTCTCTTTCCTCAGAGATGGGTCTCCGCCTCTGCATTCCCACACTTTGCTATCCTCCGAGCATCGGCTAAAAAGAACTCCGTCATTTCAACGACGTACAGCTTAGATGATATTTTCGTGCGACAACAAACCTGCCTAGACGGCCGGTCGGCTGTCTGGCGTTAGTAGACACGATTCTGCCGTATATCCAAACGTATTGTTACACCATGGCGCCACATTATCTTGTCGGGAGCCATGTCGCGAGAGCGACCACTTATTTCTCAGTCTGGCTCACCGTGAGTGCACTACCACCGTGCGGGTGATTCCCCAGCACAAGGTGTCGTGAACAAAGGCTCACGGGGTCCGACGACAAAGACGCGTTCCGAGGAGAACTGCTTAGTCAGCGTCTGGGCAGCCTGGGCTCGCTCGCTGGATTCCGTACCGGCTAGTTGTGCCCTCGCGATCTCCGACGTCAGCTAGCTCTGGCCGACTGGGCTGGCCCTTTGTCATCTCCTGACGCCGATCTCCAACGACAGCGTAGATATGACCTACTGGACTTGCCCTACGCCATCTCCTGACGCCGACAAGAGCTCTCGCAAGTGGTGCCCCGTCTCCGGACTCCTGTGACCGTGTTTCCATCTTTCCTATCTCTCCTATCCCTCGACATGTCCTCGCTCGCTGTCCCAGCGCATCTCCGTCTCTCTCTCTCTCTACTTTTATTCCTATTCTTTTAATCCCTCCTCACACCCATCCCTTGTGACCTACTGTTGAGGTGTTGTACCCTGATACAGACAGTTACGGAGCTCACTTTTCTCTTCTTTTCCCACTTATAACCACTTCTCTTTTTCTGGGCAGCCTCTTTTCATTAACTTCCCTTTTCGTCGGGCGCCGTCTACCGACTGGCCATCCTTCGCGTGCCCCAAACATAACTTATAGCATTACATAACCGGGCCAGGCCATGTAATACGAAGGATAGAATATGGCTATTGGAGTGTCGGAATGCATACCAAGATGTAGAAAACCTGGCCGTGGGCAGCGATGGGTCAAAAACAGGTGCATGCTCAAGAAATTAGGAGGCCCTCACAGGGCAGAGCGAATTAGAGATAATTCAAAGAGGTTTTCATCCTACAGACAAACTCATGATACTGAGACAACCGAAGTCATATTTTACATTCATATTATCTTTTTATTCACACAAATTATGTGTATCCGACGAAACACGCGTGTTTCAAGCAAACACGCTTCAGCAACACTAGCGTCGTCTGTTACATGAAAACAGGAGTAGCTCCTCTGATACTTTTATAAAAATCTTGATTCCACGTGAAAAAAAAATGCAACTCTTTTTAAATGGTTATTTTTTTATTTCAGGAACGGATGAATGCAATCTGTTGATCACTATCATTATCACCAGTCTGAGCAGACGACTGAGAACACCTCAGCGAATAAGCAACCAAATTCCGCCTGCTGAGCACACGACCGAGTCTTTGCGTATGCATTGATGTGGGTGAGTAGTCGGAATAATGCAGTAGCGATGAAGCATAATCTAACATGGACTCTATGAGCGAATACATTTAGTACCCGTAAATGCAATAAATAAGCACTGCCTTTTTTTAGTCTGAAGCTATGACACCGAAACGTCATAAGTGGAAAATAGATAGCACTGCACCTCATTTCATAAGTGCTAGCATGTATAAGCGATCAAAACGTTATTCCTGTTGCTTTATGTTAACATTATTCTGACATTTAGATCGTATAAAGTGGCAATCCATGTGTTTCTGGTGCATGGATTAAAGTGACTTGTACCTGAATTTAAGCCACTGGCAATTGATATAAACATGATGGCACTTGGATTAAACTCACTGGCACGCGGTTCTAATTGAGTTGTCGCTTGGATTAAATATATTGGCTCTGGGAATAAATGTTTGGCACATAGATTGCTGGCGCTCAGATTTAAATGGCGTGTGAATTATTTAAGCTGGCACTTCGATTAAAGTGAACGGGAAAACCTGTAGTAGCACTATTGTCGTATCATTTCTTACTGCTTCCTAACTCTCTTTCTAAATAAGAGCCCATTTTTATTACTCATACTGCATAAGAAAAGTAATATTCTTTTTTAAAAGGTAACATCAAGGGAGTGACACAGCCATAGAGCCAATGGAGATGAAAATTGGACGCGATGATGGCACTGTGGGGATTTTGTCGGTAATCGTAAAAAGATTGAAATATTACTATTTTTGCATATAACTGAGAAAGTTCTTATTATATTTTACACTAAAATAACTTTTTCGAACAAATAACAACTAAGGATATTGTTTGTTTAGTTTACTGCTGTGCATAAAATGAAAAAGTGTTCAAAAGCAAGAGGGCGTATTGATAGGACGGCTGGCATTCCGCTTAGTAGACGACACCATTGTCCTCTGCATGCTTTACGTCATGGCTGCCCCCGCTCGCTGCAGCGACCCCCTTTCTCAATTTCTCTCGTTTCCATGTAGTACATTGCAGTATACTACTTGCTAAAAGCTCATAAGTATCTTGCATACTTACTTTAGTAAGTTGTGATGCTGCATACAGGCCGAGCGAAATGACAACGCTGATCACACAAGCTTGCCGCAATAAATCATTTTATTGCGAGTCAATCGATCGATGTTTCTATAAAATAAAGGCCACGTAAGTAACATTTTAGCATGTACAGCAGTGAACAAAATCCATGCATCAGCGTTCTTGTGCAAACGAGGTACGTATTACGCATAACCCCTACGCAGATGCCCGGAGCACAGAAGCTGTCCAGCCACACTGAACTACATGAAACCTCAGCCGGTGTAATTAAATATATATTGCTAATTTTCCTGCTCTTGTGTAGCTCAAGATTCGCGACGCCTCGTTGACAGTATTAGGTCAACTTTCTTGAATTGGTATCAACATATCCGCGTGCCTTTCACGAGCAGTGCCGCGCGACTGATTGTTTTCTGGTCCATGCTGCCACCCAAAGTGCATCATTTCCCGATTTTCTACGCGTTCGCACTATGCATGCTTCTTAATGTCTAAAATTAAATCAAAAACTGTTTTCACGCCTACCATTCGGAAGTCTTATTAATAAAAGCCTCGAAAAAAAAGGCTTCGTTCAGTTTCGTTTACGTATACGCCGGCGGTGCGCTGTCGTCGTTTCGATGGTGGCGACGCCTCACAGCGTGGCCGCGAAGCTCGCAACAGCCACTGGCTTGGCTCCGCCTTGCGCGAGAACGCTCTGCTCAGAAAACTGGAAGGATCAATACGATAATAATGCCAGTATCTGGGCTTTTACCTCGCAAAACCACGATGTCATGATCGATATCAAAACCACGACTTCCGGGAGAACAGCCGAGCACCATAACCAATAACGCTAATCTGTGTGTTCACTCACTACCTCACTCATTCATTCACTCACTGACTCACACACACACACACACACACACACACACACACACACACACACACACACACACACACACACACACACACACACACACACACACACACACACACACACACACACACACACACACACACACACACACACACGTGTACGGTATCCTTAAAGGTTAGAAAAATGCAGTATTTGTTCACTGTTTTCACTATTGCTTTTCCTGATTTGGGGGAGTGCTTAAGAAAGTTAAATTATTGAACTTTTTAATTAGCGCAGTTCAGTGGTTGAATCCTATGAGAGAATTTTTAAGTCATTCATTGAAAGAAACCATTGCAGCTTTCAGATTTTGAAAAATTGGCCCCTAGTATATTATTGTGGCGTAATGGAATTCAGGCAAGTCAGGCAAATTCAACAGTGGAACCGAAGCACCTATGACTGTTGGAAGCAGATGACGAGAGTGACGTCACTGTTTAAGACAACTATTAGCGCTATTACAGATGTGCATCATTTCTTCGTTTGTTTATGAATGTGCGTCTTGTGTGCTACCATTGCAATCACAGCCCACAAGCCCGTGCAACGATCGAAGGCTGTTGCAATCTGGAAGTCTCAGACAAATATTTGACAGTTACACTTTTCGGCCACTCGGTTTCGGTTAAGACGTTAAATTTGACTCAATTTCATTACGCCACAATAATTACTAAAGGCCACTTTTTTGAAATTTCGAAGCTGAAATGGCTTCATTGCATGAACTTAAGACTTGAGTTCTCCAATTTGACTTAATCACTTACCTGCACTAAATAAAACATTGATTAATTTATCTTTGTAAATGACGGTCCCGCTACAGAAAAATCAATTGTGTGAAGACTGTGAGCATACACCGCAGTTTTCCGATTTGTTTTTAAGGATGTTGGGCGTCGAACTCCGGGATGAATATTTCGAACTACATGCATTTTTTTAGAATTCTAAAAAAATGGTATGTCAGAATTTTGGATGCACTGCCACTTTGTAATATAGATATCTTTAAGGAATTTTCGCTAATCAGTCGAACCAGCGTCATGTTAACTGCGGCAAAGTATTTCCCCCGCGACGTGGGCCCGTGTGCGAAAACGGCTTGTCAAAGGATTTTGTACCTTTCGATACACTGGCCAAGCCAGTGGATTCGCGTGCACGTACAAGGGTCGTACTGCGCATGCGCGAGCAGCGGGGACTGCGCGCCTCTATGGAGAACCAGCGCTGAAGTTTCCTCGACCATCCTGGTGGTGAGAGCGCGCACTTCGCAGCTGCTCCCGCAGACGAGAGTGCCGGCTGGTAGAAGCGGAGTGCGCGCGCATCACCGTAACAAAACCACAGGGCGCAGGCGGTACTGCTGCGCCTTCGAGTGCAACAATATATAAATAGAGGGAGGACGTATAGAGGAAAGAGAAGACGTAGAAGGTGGAGGCGGTGTTGCATCCAAGTGGTCAGGCGAGCGAAATTCTATCGCTCTCCATGTCTAGTGCTGTCGGGCTCGTTTCTAAACCGAGTGGCGTGTTTCTGATAAATTTATTCAATAGTGAAGGCAGCCACCAGTACAAGCCAGGGCCAAACAGTAGAGTTTAAACGGCGTTTTGCAGGAAATAAAACGAGCATATTATGCAACATACGGCATATGTAAAGTTTTTCTTTTATCTGGCCCATTGAGCTTTCAGTGGTGCACTTCACGACGAGCAAAGTTTCCATGCGTCCATACATCTGACCGCCACTACAAACTACATCTGATGCCACGGCGTCAAGTGAATGATACAATCTGCAGGTAGTCTTTTTTTTGTCAACAGTTGCGTGTAAAGAAAAGCTGCCTTGTCCACAAGACTTGTGCGGAGCCACGTTGAACTACGCCTCTGAGCTGTGGACACACGATGCCTCTGTTTGACTTAATTTGTGCAAAAGGCGGGGTTCTTGTTAAGAACAAAGGAACGGACAACTCAAAGCTTAGCTTTATGGAGCTAGCCAATTCGATAAGCGCTTTTCTCATTTGCGGCCGTGGCTAAGTAACATCCGATTTTACGCTTTGCTAGAGAAGTATCAAATGTCTTCAATTTTTACTCGTTGTTTGGTTCACCAAACACAGTTTAAGTTTTTTCCGCTTCCCTTTGTCGGCCTAAAATTAAGGTGTCTATTCTGGGAAATGAGTTTTCCCACCCAAACCAGACAGACATCTGTCGAATGTGTACATTGAGGTGTCTGTTGTGCTCAGATTTGGGTGCACGTTAAAGAACCCCAGGTGGTCTAAATTTCCGGAGCCCTCCACTACGGCGTCTCTCATAATCATATAGTGGTTTTGGGACGTTAAACCCCACATATCAATCAATCAATTATCGAGGTGTCTGTTCAACATCGATAATTGCTGTAGGTTTTCATGTGCCAAACAAGATATCATTTTGAGGTACGTTTGTAGTGTGCGTATCAAGATTGCATCCGCTTGGGGTTCTCCAATGCGCACATGTGTCTTGGTTCACGGGTGTTCTTTTTATATTTCACCCCCATTGAAGTGCGGCCGCTGTGGTCGCTAATCTATTCCGCGCCCTCAAGAATAGTAGCGCGACACCACACGAGCTATGCTGCCACGGTGGTTTGCTTGATCAACGTCTCCGTGCATATATATCGCGATCAGAGCGTACAAACGATGAAAAAAAATGCAGCTATAACACTTACTATGCGTTTGTTTTTGTTTTGTTTTACTGCAGATGTTGGCAGCGTGACACTGTCGCAGCACGAACTTATCAATGAGGGCATGTCAACCAGTACTACCATTAATTAGCCCAAAACCCAGCACGCAACCAGAAAATAAGGACGATGGAGCTGACATCACGGCACAGCACTGTCCCTTCGATACTACATGTATAGACGCAGTCCGCTTTGGAAGGCCTCTCTTAGTTTTTTAGTGCTTTTTATATAAGATTAGCCTTCGGACAAAGTCATTTTTCTAAACCACAGTGCATTATTACTGGCGCAATGGCTTTCCAGCTGTTCGTTCCAAAATTAAACACGGCAGTGGCACACGCGCGTGCTCTTAGAGTGGTACACTGCGGCCGGTCGTCTGGGCGCGAGCAGCTGAGTTGTGTCACGACTCTCCGCCAGGTTTTCTTTTTCGGCGCGCCACATATCCAGCGCTAGTCCCCCATAGTGCTTAGAAATGTAGTAAAGAAGTGTACACTTAAGGGTTCGTTTTCTTTGTTAGACACAGCATCAACAAAATCTAGCAGACAATCATGTCAAGGAAAGTATAGGGGATGTTATTAGAAGTAATTGTAATGTAAATGTGAAAAAAAATAAGTGAACGAAAAGCTAACTTGCCGTGGGCAAAGACCGAACCTGCGACCTTCATATAACGCGTCCGATGCTCTTCCAACTGAGCTATCCTCTCGAGCACTTTGATTGATTGATTGATTGATTTGTGGGGTTTAACATCCCAAAACCACCATATGATTATCGAAGAAGACGCCGTAGTGGAGGACTCCGGAAATTTTGACCACCTGGGGTTCTTTAACGTGCACCCAAATCTGAGCACACGGGCCTACGACATTTCCGCCTCCATCGGAAATGCAGCCGCCGCAGCCGGGATTTGAACCCGCGACCTGCGGGTCAACAGCCGAGTACCTTAGCCACTAGACCACCACGGCGGGGCTCTCGAGCACTTTATGGGGTATATATGTGCATTACACGTGGAAGTCGTAGAAGCGTCAGTGATCGCCATCAGTAGACATGACGGCGAGTGTGGCACACTCTTTATGTGGTCGTTGGGCGTCACGTAGCACGCGAACTTATTACGAGCGGGCAGATCACCAATAATCCTTCGTATACTATCTGAAGGCACCAAGTCTGCCAGAACGAGACACTCGCTATGAATGAAGGAGAAAATTGGAAATTTTAAGTGCTCGTTTTTTTGTTAGACACAATATCAGTGAGAACAAACAGATAATTCACTGCCAAGGAAATTATACGGGATGTGATTAGTAGCAACTGTAATGTAAATGTGAAGCAAGAAAAGTGGACGGAAAGCTAAGTATATTTATTGACATTATACCCCGCCGGTAGGCGCACTCCGGAGAAGTGACGTCATAGCCGCGGCAGACGCATTCTGATCGTACCCTGTGGCACGCGAGCACCCAATGCCCTTTCCTGAAATATTTTCAGGACTGCCGCCGTGACGTCACTCGTTATGCCCGAGAGAGCGTGCGCATGGAAGGCTGTTAATCAATTAACACCATCGTCTCCCGTTAAAACGTAAAACGGCGAGTTTTACATGCTTAACACCTTTATTCTGCTGTTTGCGTCAAAATAAAAAAAGCGCTGGTTTAGGTAGTGTATTGTGCTTGAAAGCGTTTAGATATTTTTCTGTGAGCCATCTCTTCACCAAAAAAGCCAAATAATGTGTGCCATCGATTGTATTGTCGATCTTTAAGAGCAAATTTTAATGAACGACCAAAGTGACGAAATAAATAAGGTAAGTTTTTCACTTTTTATACACACACACGCACACACACACACACACACACACACTCACTCACTCACACACACACGCACACACACACACACGCACGCACACACACACTCACTCACTCACACACACACCACACACACACACACACACACACACACACACACACACACACACACACACACACACACACACACACGCACACACACACACACACACACACACACACACTAGAACACGCAGAGAAACTGTTCCTAGTTATTTGCAAAGTTTTTGTAGTAGTTTTTGAACTCTTTCAAACATCTGTCTTCATAGACATGTAGTTACTAAGGATGGTGTGTGCATGGTGGTGCTGCCACAAGTATGTTATTCAGCCCAATATCAGGGTCATGAGCACTGCAAGAGGAAACAAATTCTTTCGTTTCACAAACACCTCTTGTGACCGACTCAAGGAGCGGCGTTTCTCTTTTGATCTGGCCCCTCGCGCATTGGTGCGTAGTCGTTCCTATAACGTAAAGCCTGGGGAAAATGCTAGTACTGCAGGTCTAGATTAAACCGTGTAGTCCCCGTGGGTGCTTCTACTGCACTGCCAGTTCTTGGATCGGTATATCTTTGGCAGTGGTTCTTAAATATTCTAGCTTGAATTAGAGCTCACACGCCCGAAAACCATTTAGGAAAGCGCTTTCCCGTAAATGTCTACACGCATTATTAAGCTGAGGTGCTGGCAGGGCTGGCGCACAATTATAATACCACAATGAAGTGGTCGTAGCACAGGCTAGAAAATACTATGCAGAAAATCGATGCACTAAGCAATGTAACAACATTGCCTCCATTTTTTCTCACCGAAGATGTAATACAAAAGTCCGCTGCGCTAATCACCAATAGCAAAATATTTGCTGACCTCTGAAGGAAAAATGGCTGGTCTGAAAACGTACTGTCACGCGCTTTTATTATTTTAATGCCAGGGCTTACGCTAACAAGTCAGAAACACACATGACACCTTTATTTTAGAACAAGAACAGAACATGGTGGAGATGGGGGCATTGGAACGACTTAGAAATATGCTGTAGGGACTCATGTGCACGTACCTTCTGATCGCGAAGAAAATAAATGTTGAGGACAGCTTGACGAACGACACGCTTCCATTTCGTTCTTCACGGTTGTGCTTAGGAAACGAGAACACTCGTAGATTCAGTCCCTTTGCCGCGACAATTCGCCACGCAGCATCACCCAACCATTTCGATTTGCAGCCGTACCGATTTTGAATATGCAGTGCACAATGATTGATTGATTTGTGGGGTTTAACGTCCCAAAACCACCATTTGATTATGAGAGACGCCGTAGTGGAGGGCTCCGGAAATTTTGACCACCTGGGGTTCTTTAACGTGCACCCAAATCTTAGTACACGGGCCTACAACATTTCCGCCTCCATCGGAAATGCAGCCGCCGCAGCCGGGAATGGAACCCGCGACCTGCGGGTCAGCAGCCGAGTACCTTAGCCACTAGATCACTGCGACGGGGCTATGCAGTGCACAAAGCGCATCGCATATTCACGCGGCAGTTCACGGACACAAAAAACACGGTCTTCTCGAGTCACCAACAAGCACACCAGCACGCCACGAAAACATTCGTCAGGCTTGGTAACCCATGTCTGTCGCGTGAAAAGAGCAAGCGCGGGCACGCCTGTGCAGTGAAACACACCGTTCTAAATAAAGTGACATCATAGCCCGCGGCAGAAACAATGAGCAGGCCTGAAATTATCTAGGTGACATCAGTGCCCCTCGAGCCACACGCTAATCTCTCTGGAAGCGTCTGCCACGGCGCTATGTACACTGTCGTTCTTTATGAAAGGGAACACGCGAACGCGTGGCCTGCGCTCTGCGGCGGCTGCCTACAGCACCACCAACCGACAAGTGAAGAAATCACGTTCGCTTTTCGCGTCATCTATGGCCAAGCAAGATAAAGAGTTATGGCCGGTAGGCAAGCGCTGCTAGATCATACTTTCCGCACGTTAGAGAACCTCAGGTGGTCGAAATTTCCGGAGCCCTCCACTACGGCGTCTCTCATAATCCTATGGTGGTTTTGGCCATCCTTTCAGCTTCAGCTGATCCCCAAAGGCAGGGCTCCCTCCTCTCTCTGCTGTCATCCCCTTCCTGCTCTTCGGTGTGTGCCCGTGCGTTACAACGTGATGTGGTGGTGCGTCGGTGTGTTTCCACACCTTAAACTTAGGACAAGAAACTTCGTTACGTTGTGATTAACAAAAAAATCACAACACAATCACCTTCCATCCGCATGCTTCGCATCAAGTGCCGAGGTGCTAGGGATCTGCGGATTTTTCTAACTTTTATTGTTGTGTTTTTTTCGGTTTCTACAGTATATATTGTTATTATCATATATGTTCAACAATAAATAATAACAAATTCACTTTTCTAAACTTCTGGGGTCAATTTACCAAAGATCAGGAACTACATTGTGACCCAAGAACACCTTATTCCGCTCTCACAACGATAAATAATAGTAAAACGATTAAAACCACACGAACACATAGCGATGCAGTTCAAACGCTATATACTAAAAGCTTGCTATTACATAACGCATGGTCAGATTCGAGCCACAAGGAAAGCGACGGTGCTGTGTTTGACCTGCAAGAAAAGCACACTCACTGGGGCGAAGGGTCATTGACGGCGGGCTGGCACACAAGATGCCATTTTTTTTTCAATCAAAAACACTTTCATGACCGCTGTTGCCACCCTGTTACGATTCCAGTAAAACACTGCTGTGTCACTTAACAATGGTTCGCAACCACATTGCCGACAGTGTATCGCAAAATAAAAATATGGTGATCCTTTTAGAGAGCTGAAATGCTCTCTTAGGCTAATTTTCAAACGTCAGCTAGTCTAGTCGATGTATTTGTGTCCACAAGAAAAGAAAAAAACCGGCAGATCCCACCTCCAGTGGGAATCGATGATATGTGAAGCACGAATGAATAAGGTTGATAAGACACCTTAAAATCAGCACAATGTTATGAGGCGGGCGTAAATTATGCCGCTAATGACTACCATGTCATGATTATCATGTTTGGAAGTGTCATTTTCCTTCGTCGTCTATTCGTGTCACGTGATACCGAGTTTGGTGTATTTGGAGCTAGTGAAACGGCCGCGAGTGCGCTATGAGCGTAGCATTTAGTCATGTTTTACATGACACGCATGTCATGATCATCATGTTTGGACGTAAAATTTTCTATCATCGTCCATTCATGTCACGTAATACTAAATTTGGTATTACTTGACGTGGTGCATAAGCATGATATACATTCAGTTCAGTTCAGTTCAGTTTATTACCTTAAAGGCACCCCTTTCTTGGAGGGGCATTACATAAGGGGTGAGGTTGTATTTGGGTCAACAACCGCAGCTAAAGTAGTTTTAGTGTTGAAGATGATCAATGATACGATCAGGTGGAATCTCACATGACATGCATGTCATGATTTCTACGTTAGAGTCTGTCACTTATGTTTGCCATGCGGACATGTCATACCATACCAATTTTTGCAATTTTACATGTGAACAAAACCACCGCAAGAGCAGCAAGACCATGAAATGTAAATGATGGCAATCATGACATACATGTCATGATTTTCATGTTATTACTAGTCACTTATGCTCGTCATACAGCCATGTCATACCAATTTTGGCATTGATATCGTTATCGAAACGGCCAGGAGAGCTAAAAGTCGTAGGTGGCTAGATAGATAGATAGATAGATAGATAGATAGATAGATAGATAGATAGATAGATAGATAGATAGATAGATAGACATACGCTCAAAGTCGCCGAAACTCCCTAAGAAATGCTTCGCATTTAATTATGAATGCAATATACGTAACTTCTAGTGCAAGCAACAAAACGCATACCACGCCTAACGGTACAACGAGGCTGTTTTTTGTTTTCCTTAAGGCACATGCATCTCTGCAGTACTGAACAAATGAAGTCCACCTTTGTTTTTGTGGTGGAAACAATGTCGACATCATGGCGCGACGCCACCTTTTTAAATGAGCACGAGATGAGGGCGGTCTGTTGATTGCCTACACATTCCATACCTATATGGCAAGCTCTGCTACTGATTTGGCGGCCTTTAGACGTTTGAAGCCAGCATAAGGGATGGCAGCTTCTGGGTACTCAGTTTTTCGAACCTTGGCCACTTGCCAATCCACACTCTGTACCATTAAATTTTGGCCAGATTTTTCTTATTGCCGAGTAAATTCAAGAGGAAGTGATGGCTTGTTTAGTAAATTTAGAATGGCAGGCATTGAATCCTAGAACGGCTTTTACAGAGCAAAGCCTGCATTGCGGACATACACACGAATCCCGTAAGGTGCTGGTATAGAAACTAAGTTGCATTGTCTTTTGGTGTCTCTTTAACGAGAAACACAAAATCAAATTAAGCTCATTAAACACCTTAAGCACTTCAGCTACTTTGTGGTCGAAATTCGGTGCTTGTGATCGATCAAAAGACGGTATATGTTATGCATTTGCTTTTTAATGTTAGTTATTTGCTGTCCATCTTGGTGAAACAGTGCCATATGGTGTTCGGCTGCTGACCCGAAGGTCGCAAGTTCAATCCCGGCCACATGGTTGATGCCCGGTCTGTGTGATGTCAGATGGTGAACATTTCCGGAGTCCTCCACTACGGCGTCTCTCATAATCATGTCGTGGTTTCGGGATATAAAATATAAAACACTGAACATTACTATTAGTTGTTATCAAAACTATATATATATATATATATATATATATATATATATATATATATATATATATATATATATATATATATACATATATAACTCACCCGGGCTCACTCAGACTCACAGTTCGACCTGAGTCTGAGTCCAAGTGAGTCGACTCATAAACGCGGTAGCCTAGAATGAGTTTCCTCGAGCGGGGTGTCAATACTCTTTGATAACAATATCTCACGTAATTGGTGCTCTTGTTGGTGCCGTTTGACCTAGTATCTTCTAATACGACTTTTGATTGCTTCCAAACTAGTAAGGTCATTTTTTTGGAATACATGATAGCATAGGACATAATAATCAAAACATTCCCTAGAAGAGTTGGTGGGGGGAAGTTAAGGCAACACCTACCTAACTCACGCGTATAATTAATAAATATATTTATTAATTATACGCGTGAATTAGGTAGGTGTTGCCTTAACTCCCCCCCCCCCCCCCCACCAACTCTTCCAGGGAATGTTTTGATTGAAACAGTGTATGAACGACGCTGCTTTAGAATACGTGTGAGTAGATGTGAGTATAAACGGGAGTATAGATAAGGTTTATAGCAATGTTAAGGATGACTAGTTAGGACCGTAAGTCGGCAAAAGAAAGCGGAACACACTCAGACTCACTCTAGAAATATATTTTGCGCTTCGGACCGACTCTGACTCATACCCACCAAAATTTTCTTGAGCCGAAATGATTCAGACTCGCATGACATGACAAGAACTATACTTAGGTCCTGAGGGACAGATATTTAGGGAAGCCATAAGCCTCCCGCCATAATAAGCCTCCTGCCATAACAAGTCGGTGGCTCCGCCCGCGATGGGACCAGAAGTCGAAGAACCATCGCGATGTCGTGGGCCTTCTGGGCGGCATGGAGTTGTGTATGAAGGCTGCTGCTTTTCAGAGATGCATCCCATTGCTCTTTCGTGATGGGCGGAGAGGCTTTAAAGGCTGGGAACAGCCAGAGCATGTGATTAAAAAAAACGCGAGTCGTGGCCACATTTGGGGCATGGCTGCGAATGGTCGGCGTCTATGCGGCTAAGGGATCGAGGAGTAAGATATGAACAGATTGGGAGTAGTCTGAATGCGCTTACCTGAGACTTGGTCAAATTGGGGTGAGGCTCTGGAAATTTTTTTTCTGGCCAGACGGTAGTGGGAAGCAATTTCGTGAAAAGTAGACAAAGTATTTTTATAAATGTCGACTTCGTTACGAGCATGGTTATTCGCAACAGCACGGCACGTGAAATCGCGCGCTATCCGGTGAGCCTGCTCGTTAGGGTTACATTCGAGCGGGTTAACTGAACTACCTAGATAGGCTGGAAACCACGCGATTTGGTACCCTCCTTCGCTGCACTCCCGAGTTTGCTGGAGTGCTTTCGCCACAGTACTGTTGACCTGTTCAGACACAAGGGCGTTCGAGGAAGATCTGACTCCCGTACGCGAATCCGAGAAGACAACAGCGAGGACTTTTGCGCTGTGAAAAGCCAGAGTGCATGATCGCCGCTTCCTCTGCCACATGGGCAATTTTTGAATAAACAGAGGCTGCATTGACCAGGTTACCTTCCGCGTCAATGACCGAAATAGCGACCTTATCCCCACCGTGATATCTGGCAGCATCGACAAAGAGGGCTTATAGTTTGTGCTGATTAATCTTTTTATGGCCTTAGCTCTCGCGACTCTTCTACCCCCGCTATGCCCCGGGTGGATGTTACGTGGGACGGGGTCAACTATGATTTGAGTGCGGATTTCCCTGGACAAGCGAACTTTCGTCATTTGTTGATGTCAAGGCTGAATACCCGCATCTTAATCTATGGCTTAGTAGATGAAAGTCTTGTAATTTGAACAGCTGTGCGAGCTTCTATTAGCTGGTCGATAGTGTTGTACAGTCTTAGCTCCAATAGCTTCCCTGTGCTGGTGGACTGTGGAAGGCCGATCACGCACCTGAGGTCTGTTCTCATTAGAGAATCGACTTTGGCCTTCTCCGCTTCAGCCCAATTAAGGTATGGCGCGATGTAAATAACATGGCTTAGAAAGAATGACTAATAAGCTCTGATCAAATTGTTCTCTTTGAGGTCACCTCTCCGATTTGAAACACGGTCTACAAGTCTTAGTACATTACTCGCCTGCCCCGTGAGCCTGTTGAGCGCCTTCGAGTTACAGCCACTGGCACCAATGAGGAGACCTAGAATATATGGAATCCCTCCGCGCTATGGGCTGTCCATTTTTAGCTCAAATTTCTATCGGCAGTTTTCAGAGGCGCAAGGTTACGAACCCCTTGTCTAGATGGTCGGTATAACAGTAGCTCAGATTTATCAGGGGAGAGTTCAAGGCTTGTGTTTGAAAGAAAGTATTCCGTAGCCCCCAACGCGCTTTGTAAGGAGTGTTCGAGCTCCGCCAGAGAGCCATACGGTGTCCAGATCGGGATGTCATCCGCATAAATGGCGCATGACCTACCTAAGAAGAGAAAAGTGAGCCCCGAAACTGTCTGCCTCTTAGTGCGACACATCAGCAGTAGCTCACGAGGGAAGGGTATAAGGAGGGGATAAAAGGATAGAGTGAGAATTAAAGATTGAGAAAGAGAAGGAGTGGCACACGGTCGAAGGAGTCCGAGGATGGGGCACCACACAGCGAGAGCTTCGCGGCGTCAGAAGATCGCGGAGGGCGAACCAGTCGGCGACAGCTGTGCTGGTGTCGGAGGTCGTGGGCGGCATAACCGTTCGGCACAGAATCCAGCATGCGAGTCACTGTCAATTAGCGCTGGCGGTGCCCATCTCGGAGAAAATAGCGTTTTTTCAGCATTACCAGTTAGATGGCACCATGAGCGCGCTCGGCGTAAAGCATGGCGTCCAGCTCGTCGTGATGCGCCGATGCGCGCTCATCTCCCACGTGTGCTTTTCTCCACGGAGGGAAGAAGGCTTATTCACGCACTTGACCCGTGGTGGGGGAGAATCGCACGCCTTCGGCTTTCACCCGGAACGATTGCGCTCATTTGCCGGGTGCACAAAAATCACTGCGCTCTCAGGACAGACTCCATTTGCGAAAGGAACGCGCTTTTCAAACACAGCGAAGTAACAACTTGGACACTTGTTAGTTCGCACTCATTAGTGTGATTACGTTTCGTGCGTCGTTTTTATTTAAACAGCACGTTAAGTGTCAAGCTGAAAACGTTGTTAGTTTGCTCTCGTCCTGTGTCTGTTGGTTTCTTGCGTCATTTGTGCGTGAAAAGCGCGCCGCACGTTTCGAACTGCTTTCCGTTCTCAGCGTTACATTCCAAGTTGTTGGTATCGCATTCATTGCTTCGCCCTTGCGGCGAAACTATGACGTTTCTTTCTTTCTTTCTTTCTTTCTTTCTTTCTTTCTTTCTTTCTTCTTTCTTTCTTTCTTTCTTTCTTTCTTTCTTTCTTTCTTTCTTTCTTTCTGTATAAAATAGCCCACGAAACTCTTATATGTAAGATAAAAAAGGAAAACGAAAGAAACAAGCATGCACGCGAATAGGCGTTCTCTGCGTTTACTACGAAGGACGCATGATTGCAACTGAATCAGCAGTTGCAAATCGTAGCTTTCACTCGTGGCAGGGCTTCTGGCACCCTCGCTAGCACTCGGCCAACCTCGCGTGCAAAGACGAACGAGTGCGTCAACACACTGTGGTGCAACCTTCACTGAATGACGCCGGCGCCCATAAACACTGAAGTATAGAGGCGCTGAAGCATTTGTGGCTGTACTCGAATGCTGGCGTATCGCGGTGGGCGTCGATAAGGCCCTCGGGCCGCTTTCGACGACGCCGGTTCTTGAGCTCAGAATTGCACCAGTGACTGCACGAAAAGAAGTACACAACGACTATATATAGAGCACCGAAGGTGAGTCCCGATTGCGTTGCAGTCCTGCTATAAATAAAACTACAATTAAAAGGTTCAATTTATGCAGCAGTGTATTTTTTGTCGTGTGTAACAAACCATACTAATCTATTGACTCGGTTTAATTTTGTCTATCCTTGAATTAGGCAAATTTCTGGGTACGATATAAGTCACGCGTTATACAGTGGAGGTCTCCACTTAAATACTGACAAGGGGGTTTAGTTTAACGTGCATCCTAAATCAAAGAACACACATTTTTGCCTTTACCGAAATTATTTATCGGCACATATATTTTTTTCCCTTCGTGAAATTGTGAAATGCATGACTGGATAATTCGACATCGCTATTCAACGCAGGGCACCAAGTTACTCCCATCCCAAATATAATTCAAAATACGAGGTCAGAGCGTGAAAACACGCGATCCATAATTAAGGGTACACTCAAATTGCTTTCAAGAAAAATAAACGTTAAACACATTAGTTTCCGATTGTCAGTTCGTTTGATGTACAACTTACTTGTTGCGTGTAATGTCAGAGTCATGTCCACATCGCGAGTTACCTTTGCTTGTTATACAAAATGACTTCGGTCTACAGTACCACATCACTCGCAACTTTATCGTTCTGAATTGTCATTTACACTTGTGGATTTTTTCCTCCTACTTCACCCACTCATCCGGCAGAACTAGAAGAAAGGCAGATGGCTCGAAGAGAATAGAAAGAAAAGTCATTTGAGCTCTATGCCGAAATAAACACTTGGAGCTTCACGCGCACTTTAATAGACAGAGTAAAAGATGAATGTGTATTCATAACAGTAACATCGTGACATTGAGCACTTCGTTGCATGTTGTAATATTACAGGACGGTGATGTAGGGTGGGATAGCCTTGAATTCAGATGATAACATGAGGAACTGCAGCAGGTGGGGCCTATCATGCACACTTTCATGAGAGCTGAATTTCTGGCATGCTTCTTGGGGGGGGGGGGGGCATCACCTGATATTATCTGCACACACCACATTTATGCTTTTGTGCCCCGTTGTCATTTATATATGCTTAAAATGCATACACACTGAGTTGCTCGTGCTTCTTTAAAACTGATAGGGCTGCAGCATAGTTGTGGTCCAGTGTTGTTGCTGAGTTGGCATGCACTATAGTGACTGGCAAGTGACTCACTTATTTTCCCTGGTTCACAGGAACGCGTGCTTCATAGCCATGGATACGGCACCTTCGAATCGCGATAGAGGCAAAGACAAGATAACAACGCCGGAAGCCCAAGCCTACGTCCTTGAGCACTGCACCTTGCACCCCGTCCTCGAGAAACTGATAGCTGTAAGTATGAACAGGTCTTGTTTCATCCCCGTTGTATAGTCGGCTGTCAAATTTTCGCTACTCAAATACTGTGGCATTGTGTTTTCAATACCATACCACGTTTCTCCCTCGTTGCCTCACTTGCCTGCCAAGCAAGCGATTTAGCTTTGCGTAGCGGGCTTTAGAATGCGCTTACGGCGGCTACAAGGACTTCCTGCACAGTACGCAGAGCCCCGATTAGCGGCAGTTCATGCTCTGTTCTAACAAAACGCAATGGGACGATCGGTGCCGTAGCGCAGAGAGGCATGTAGAGACGTGTGAAAAACGCTGGCTTGTTTGCGATCCTACAAAATTTTAGGAGTTAAATCTTGAATGTGTACACATGTCATGATAACAAGCTTTTTCTTTAGGGGCGAAACTCCTTATGGCGTGGGTCTGTCACTCCTCCTTCTCCTCTGTATGTATGTATGTATGTATGTATGTATGTATGTATGTATGTATGTATGTATGTATGTATGTATGTATGTATGTATGTATGTATGTATGTATGTATGTATGTATGTATGTATGTATGTATGTATGTATGTATGTATGTATGTATGTATTGTATGTATGTATGTATGTATGTATGTATGTATGTATGTATGTATGTATGTATGTATGTATGTATGTATGTATGTATGTATGTATGTATGTATGTATGTAGCCACCGGTGACACATACCGGCTCTAGAGCGGGTATGTGCCTCAGAGGATGCGAGATGGGAGATGGCGGTACTTGGAGTGTTCACTAGAGGGACGCATAGACGGACGGACAGAAAGACTAGCAGATGGACGGACGGATAGATAGACCCGCGGACGTACGGGCGGATGGACGCATGAATGGACGGACTCACGGACGGACGCATGGAAAGACAAGACGCATGGATAAACGCATGGATGGTCACGCGGACGGACGGAAGCTAGAACGAACATACGGACGGAAGCACGGACGGGCTGACGGGCGCTTCGCCCCACTCATCATCATTCACTCCGTGGATATGCTGTAATTTTTTTTTATTTTGTCTGCATTTCATGCAGACAAAATAAAAAAACCCAAATTGAAATGCGGCTGTCATTACTGTACCCACACTTGAAGGGTTTAGTGTAATCAAGGGTAGAAAGGGAGTTTTGCAACATGCTCTCTGCTTGGTAGTATACATTGTATCACCACATGGCGTGCAAACGATTATCATCCCATGCCACCATTTATACACCCTTTCAAGTACAACCTTTGCTTTTTATACGTCACTGGAGGTGGGGGGGAGGCGAGAGGCGACAGTGTTTAATTTTAAATGCGAAGCATGTCTTAGCGAACTTCGGTGACTTTTAGCGTATCTATCTATCTATCTATCTATCTATCTATCTATCTATCTATCTATCTATCTATCTATCTATCTAGCTATCTATCTATCTATCTATCTATCTATCTATCTATCTATCTATCTATCTATCTATCTATCTATCTATCTATCTATCTATCTATGACTTTTAGCTCTCCTGGCCGTTTCAATAATGGTATCGATACCAAACTTGGTATGGCATAACATGACAGTATGAAGAACATGTTTGACTAGTTATACCATGAAAACCCTGACATGTTTGTCATGAATGTCATGATTTACATTTCATGGTCCTGCAGCTCATGCGGGTGGTTTCGTTCACATGAATGTTGCAAAACTGGTATGGTATATCATGACTGCATGACGAACACAAGCGACAGACCTTAACATGAAAACCATGACATGCGTGACTACATGCCACGCTCATGATGCGCTCGTGGCTGTTTCGCTAGCGTCACATAAACCAAATTTCGTATTACTGTACGTGAATGGATGACAAAGGTATGATACTGGTGCACACATGATAAATATGAGATGCGTGTCATGTAACAACATGACTACAAGCTACGCTCATAATGCGCTCGTGGTCGTTTCGCTAGCTTCACATGTACGAAATTCGGTATTACGCAACGTGAACAGACCAGATAGGTAAATGACACATCCAAACATGATAATCACGACATGCGTGTCATGTCACAACATGACTACATGCCACACTGATGATGCGCTCGCAACTGTTTCGCTGGCTTCACACATTCCAGATTTGGTATTATATGACACCAATGGATGACGAAGGTATGTGGCTGGTGCAAACATGATAATCATGAGATGCGCGTCGTGTGAGAGCATGACTACATGCAACAGTCAAGGTGCCAATACATTTCGACGTGACGCGGTGCGCGTGCTCGCCGGCGTTCATTTCGTCGCGTCACGCCGGCGCTGCCACGCTAGGCGCCGGTCCTGCCATACACTCACAGGCGCGCGCCGCGCTGCGTTGCTTTGATGCATGCGCATTTCAGCGCATCCGGCGTCCCTCCATCACGAAAAGAAGGAGACGCAGTGTTGTCTGGGTAACGCATCGTCGCGAAATGCAGCATGTCGCATTTTGAACCGGTTGCCATCGGGCCGCGCCGACGGACGCTGGTAGCGCCGGTCACGCCTGACGTCAGACTATGGAGTGCATGCGTTGTGCTAGCGTAGCGTCGCTGTGCCCAGCGTTCACGCGCGTCAGCGGTACATTTGAGTATATTGGGCCCATCATGATGCACTCGCGGCCGTTTTGCTAGCTCCACATATACAAAATTTGGTGCTACGTGACGTCAATGGATGACGAAAGTATATGACTGGTGCAAACATGATAATCCTGACACGCGTGTCATGTAAGAATATGAAAACATACCACGCTCATAGCGTGCTCGCGGCCGTTTTGTTAGCTCCACTTTTACTAAATTTGGTATCGCGTGACTTGAATAGATGATGAAGGTAAACGAAACATCCAAGCGTGATAATCATGACACGGAAGTTATGGCATTATATACCTCCACCTCGTAACGTGGTGGTGATTTTAAAGTGATATATCAAATTTTCTCCTTCGTGCTTCGCCTATCATCGATTCCCACTGTACGTGGGATCTGACAATTTTTTATACACATATCTCCCTTCCCCCTTACTCATTATTTATTCGCTCTGTCCCCTTTTCGCTCCGTTCTAAATCTTGTACAATAACTAAGCAGGTTACAGGCGCACAAATAATACTTCGATGGGAAATTTTTTTCTCGATGCATATGGATAGTGGTTATAGCAGAGGTAGAGACATATGTCGCTTGATTTGTACTAGGCCTTTCGTGCGGAACAGTTGGACGTGCGATTTGATCATCTGCACCCGGTGGACGCCTCATTGACTCCTCGCGCTGGCTAGATATGGGCCTAATTCACGTTCACGATACAGATCTTTAGTTTTTACTGAAGTTTCAGGTGCTGCTATGTTTGGGCAGAACTGCTCTTTCGAGTGATAGTCACAGTCATTTGAACCATGTTGTTTTCCTTGAATTGCACGCGCATACCTTTTTGCGATTTCTCACCAAGCGAATGAAAGGACTTACATGTCGTAAAGATTGTAGGGCCCACTGAGCAGCCGTGATGCAAGCACTCCATCCTGGGATCGTGAATTGACGCGGCAGCTGCGAGGTCAGGAAACACGAGTCTTTTTGTAGTTCGTGCAAACTAAAAAAACATGAATTCCGGAATTGCATCAGGTCGCGCATCTACACATTCAAAAGCTCCTCTCTCTTCCTAATATATTTTCCAACAATTCCCCTCTCTTCCTTATCTCCAAGCCTCTCTCCCCATTCGCGGGGGCAGAGTGGCATGTTGTAAATTACAACAGTTGAATTACACCTCCCATTGAAGAGAAGGATAATCGCGAGTTGGAAAACTTGGTGGATGTTCATCGTAGACTATTTTACAGCGAAACGGGTTAGGTACCGGCAGCGCTGTGCCCCTTTCCTGTCCGTATCTGAGCAAGTAAAGTGGACGGCCGTTCATGCGGGCGCATGCAAATGAAATTATCAGCCTTGGTTTAATAGAATACGCGTATGTATTGTCTTTTGCTATAATAGGAGTGAATTTAAAAAATCAGAACAACACATGTTCGCAGTTACTCTGTCATATATTTTTTATGTACATCATCCGTGCATACAGTGATGAGCGTGAAGAAAAAATATTGAGTTCATCATTTTTAGTCGTGAATGTCGTCCCAGAGATGCTTGCCTTAGTTTTTATAGCGATCGTGGCATCGCACACATTGATAGGTTCAGGCCATAGAGTTTCCTACTATACACTAGAGGGAACTTTGGCGCTAGTGTCTATGGGAGCTGCAACGCACGGCGCTTCAGCGAGCATGGGAATGATGGGTAGTACGCACATTTGTCTAATTTTCGTACTTCTGGCCTGTTTCTGGCTTCGTATGTGTTCGTGTGGCTTAGAGCAGTTTTTTCTCAAAAAATAAATTAGTGAATCTTCAGTGTTTGCCCTTCACAACCTCATTATTTTAGGCTTATCATTTTGAATCGAGTCCCAAAGTTCAAAAGGGTTCGTTCTTTTCTTCAAAACAAAACCGTAACCAGCAACAAACGAAGCCGCAAGTATGATTCGCCGCCCTCGAGTACGAAGACTAGGCAAACGTGTGTACTACCCATCATTCCCATGGTCACCGAACGATCGCAGCGCCACAGTCTGCTCTAGTCAATTTTAGGAAACTCTATGGTTCAGGCTACTCGTGGGGTGTGGGATAAAGCGTACTGTGCTCAGTTTCTGTGTTTGCACGACTCCGTTACTCACTGACTCTTGTGATGCCGTGATTCTGCTTCACACTGTCTTTTTTGTGTGTTTTTTTTGTAAAAAAACAACGTGAAGGAAACTGTGAAGCTGCCTCGTGGACGTATGTACACCAAGCCAGCGCAGCTGACACTATACCAAGTCCTGCTGAAGGCCATATGTGCCAAGAAGTACCTGGAAGTGGGTAAGTAGACGTGATCGGGATATCAATTGACGTGTCGGAGGCTGCTTTAGTGATTTTTGCGAAAAAAAAAACACACTCTCCCTGCATGTTGCACAGCTATTTTCCACATGACGCCTATCCACGCAAAAAAGTGTTGCGGCCCAGCAAAGCTCGTATAGGTTACTCATAAGTGCAATTTTTGTCGTTTTTTTCCTTGATTCAGTTTCTTTTTATGCTTTATTTATGGTGAATTTTACGTACCCCCCCCCCCCCCCCCTGTTCAATGCACTTCAGGGCCTGTAGGGTATTATGAATAAATAAATAAATCTTGCTGATGTGGGTGGTGTGTGTGAAGATACTGTGGTCGGCAGCTAAGAACAAATAGAAGCTCCGCCCTCGGAGTCTGACGTTCATGTGTGCAAGAGAGTCGTGCTTGGTGGTTTCCATGCACACCTTAAGTACTTTTCGGCTAGTGCTAATGTAAGTACTACGCATACTGAGTAATAAAAGCTTGTCGTTCATACTCTATGTATTGCCTATAGGCAAAACAGAGACATCGGAATCTCTGTACAAAAGTGGCAGGAAGTTTTTATTTGAAAACCAGAGACATATGACTATGTAACTGCGCAAAAAGAACGGTAAGGTGGGCGAGTTTCACCAGCTCGCCCACCTTACCACTCTTCTACTATAGCATGCGTCGGTACAGAAAAATCATCTACGCGAAATACGCGAAAAGTGCTTGACGTCATTGGAAGTGAGCAAATGCGGTTGGGTATAGGGCATACATGCAAATTACATTTGTTAGTTGTAGCCCGTTATAGAACCGTGCGCGTATCTTTCGAATGCGCCTATGAAATGGGCTTGGTCAACGGCAAGGAGCGCCCAATGACCGGACAGCACGAACGCGTTTCCTGCCTCGCGTGCGCTCCAGACTGGTCGAGATCGACACCCAACCACCGCAGAAATAGTTTGTCCGTAATGTCGAATTCTAGCCAATATCAGGATGATTGTCGCATTCCCCACGAAAATGCCCGCATATATTAAATTCAGGCTATATTGACTTTCATCGCTAGAATGCATTGTGCTTAAATTGGGCGCTTATTCACTTTTCTTTACTGAGTGTCACACGAATGAAAATGGCATTTTTTTCTTTTAAATTAAGCGTATTTTGTATAAGTTGAAAGTAATTAGTATAGACCAGGTACTGAGCTTGTGTACTGAGCTTCAATCGAAGCAGTGTACGGGACTTGATATTCGGCCTCTATTGTCTTAAGTCAAAAGTGTCTGGCACGCAAGCGTGTTACGCAATCGTCAAAATTGATGGCTAGGTATTTGCGCGCGTAGACACAGGCTATTTACGACTCTTCTTTAACATGGCTGCTTGAATAGGGTGTTTTAGAAGCGCTACTCAATTATTAAACATTTTTAAAGTCTTACGGCTTAAATATTTTTTATAAATTGAAAAAAAAACTAGATTTTTCTTGAATCCCATATTGTAGCTTCCTGCCACTTTTTCATATCAACAGCAGCCCCCAAGTTAACAAATAAAAAGTAAATAATTCTGTTCATTATTCATATTATTGTAACATAGGAGTGAAACGTATTTGCACCTCGACATAGAGTTCATGACAGGTGAAAGTCAACATTTTTCTAACAGAAAAATTGCATTATCTAAAAAGAAGCGGAAGAAAAAGAAAAGAGAGACGCCCTGTATGTGTCAGATTCCTCAGAGTGGGTATGTGCCGTTTAGTATGAAGGCTCAAACAAACTGTATGTGGGCACCTACATGTACAGGGAAGTGGATCGGAGTGTCCGTGTTTCTGCTACATTTCTCTTAGTCCAAAGCTCTGTATATGTTAAACGCGGTCATGTTCAGCGCCATCATGTCGGCGCAGGTGTGTTCACTGGCTGCAGCGCGCTGTCGGCCGCCCTGGCGCTTCCTCCAGACGGTCTCGTGCGGGGCCTCGACATCAACCAAGAGACCGCCGACATCGGCAGGCCCTTCTGGAAAGAGGTGCGAGTCACGGAAATTGCGCTTCTCGATGACGTGACCCGCCGAGTAAGAAGGAACAACAATATGGGACACAGTGATCGGCGTCCCTGTTATGTACGCCTAGATTTGTCAGTCGTGTAGCTGGCCCAATAACAGAGGTATCCTTGGCACTGTAAACGCGCCAGGCGCTCTCCACATCGAGACAGTCACAGGGCCTTTTGAGCCAAATTAAGCGGTGCAGTTCGCGGAGCTTGCAAACGTTCGGCTTCTTTACATACATGAAGTGTCCGAAGCTGCAGAGTGTGACGCACATTAGTCGGCAAAATAAGGGATTTCTCCCCGCTTCTTGCGGCTGGCTCACACGATACGCTAGATCGTACATATAGAATGACGGTGCAGTTTGCTTCTCTAACATGATATATGACGATTGTTCGGCAATGTCGGGGTAAGAAAGTGATTGTAGTACTATCATTCTTTTTTTAACGCATCCGGAAGAATATGTCACCTAATGACTTCCCAGCTAACCTTGAGAAGTACTGGAGGCAATGTGCAATATGATTTACTCTATACGTGAACTATACAAGACGACCTACAAGCGAACGCCTTGACACACACTTGCGCGTTGTAACTCGCATTGCACGCGATATCACGGTGCACTGTGCTATGCCGGGATGCTGCCATCATCAACTCTGTGGCGGCCTTGATCACAGCCTTCCTTTAACTAACTCGCGTCAGCGACGAAGCGGCTTGTGTAAAGCGTCTTTTTTTCCATTTTGTCGCAGGCTGGAGTCGAGAAAAAGATTGACATTCGCATTGGCAAAGCTGTCGACACTTTAGGTGAGACCTAAGTGTACGGTAGTACACGTGTCTTTCTGAAACCAAGAACTGTACACGCGTACAAGTGGAAAATATGTGACGACGGGGGAACGGGAGTATAGTCACTTGTTTTCTTGTCAAACACGTGGTCTTTGCACCAGAATTTCGCCGTTTGAGTATTTCCCTCGCCGGACTGCAGTTTAATGGATGGAGGCCCCCAGCTATGATGCCGATAGCGGTGTTACACTTAATCCGTAACCCACCAATACAAACGTTATTAGAGAATGAGATCAAAGCTTAAAAAGAAATTAATTGGTTTTGTCACAGTCAACGAAACCGCCTTAAAATCTGAAGACGCAGTGCATGCGTTCCCGCAAATCCCATGAGGGCTCACTAAATGTTGCAAAATGGGTGGGTGCTTGACCCCAAGTCTATTGTGGCCTTATTTCTGTACCCAAGAAAAGAGGCCGTGCTGGTTTTAGGGTTGAAGCTCCTTAGGAACCAGCCTTGTGTTCCACGTTGCAATAGTCGAAACATGTGTGAGAAACAATAACAACAAAAAAGAAAAAAGTTAAACAATAGACTTCAACGTAGGCATAGGCTAATTAGAAGGTAAGAAATTGATGTTCCCGGGGAAAATAACCTATCGAGAAAAGCCCTGATGAGTTGATCTCTACTGAAATGTGCCAAAATTCCAAGTATATAAGAACAGCTCTGTAAAGTTGAGAACACACACACACAAAACTGGACTACACAGACGAAGCACATCTAGCAACTGTATTTAATACCAAGAAAAAGAACAAGAAAAAAAGGAGGAGGAGAAAACAGGTGATATTCAAAGGAGAGGGCACTGTAGGCAAACCACGCATGTTCCTACAGGGGTGCTATCTATGCAGTAAAACACATGCATTTATCAAATTCAATCTTTATGTTTACTTTGATTATGTTTACTTGTATGAAAGATGGCACTAGTGCTGCTATTAAATTTATATATATATCGCTAAACATGCCACTTGTCTATCTGTGTGTGTGTGTGCTATAAAGGGGGAGTTGATGCATGCGCTAACCTTCCCCGACATGCTCCGCCATGGTGATCTAGTAGCCAAAGTACTCACTCGCTGACCCGCAGGTGGCGGGGTCAGATCCCGGCTGCAGGGCTGCATTTTATATGCAGGCGGAAATGTTGTAGGCCCGTGTGCTCAGATTTGGGTGCACCTTAAAGAACCTCAGGTGGTCGAAATTTCCGGAGCCCTTCACTACGGCGTCTCTCATAATCATATTGTGGTTTTGGGACGTGAATCCCCACAAATCAATCAAACTTCCCCCACATCATACGATAAGCTTCGATGATAGTTCTTCTGAATTTATTTTTTATGTTCACAAAAATAATGTTTTTCCTGAAATTTGAGTTATATTTACAGTCAGAGCAGTGTCGAGCGAGATTATTCTCGATTGCAACCCTACTACACAAGTTATTGTGTTCCTGAAGCTTGTTATTTAGGCACTTGCCCAATGTAAGATGGCCCGCAGGTCAAAAGAATCATGTATACTACTTCTATACCTTGCACTCAACAAATTATTTTACGTGTCTGACACTAAGTGCTTCATCTCGCACGTCCCCTTCACAACTTTGGGAGTTGACTTTCCCACACAAGCCTACCAGGTTTTTGGGCACCGAGAAAGCCACTAGCACACCATACCGGGAAGCCATTTTCGTTAATATATGCGCTACGGTGTGGATGTATGGCAAAAACTGCCACCAGATTCTTATTTATTTGCTCTGCCTTCCCGGGACTATTATTCTCTTTTAGGCAGCATATACACCTATGCCGACAAGGTTTCACTTGGACAACCACTTTTTTTAAGCGCTCTATTTTCAAGTCCTAGCTTTCACTTGTTTTGTGCTGACGTAATTTTTTAACCACCTGCGACATGCATGAAATCACACGAAACATAAAAAGAGGCCTTATAAAATCGAATACCTTGCAGGCGACTAAAAAATCGTGTAAGCACAAAACAAGTGATAGCATAAGCTTGCAAACAGAGCACTTAAGAAACACTTAAGGTTGGCAGCGACAGGAGTTAGCAACTGGCCTTACTTCGTGTAACATTCCGATTTCTCGCTATTGCATTCATGCATTCGCCCTTGCGACGAAACTGTTACTGTTTCGTTTGTTGGTGTTTAGCTACACACTCACGCATGGACGTTCGGAGGGGGGTGGCAATGTGGAGAAGCCACCTTCCCCGTCTTTGAATTTTGAGTAATATTTTTTATTCAATAGCGATAAGCTAAAAATCTTGATTAGCACACTCAAAGCTCTCATATTTGTGTTAAATGACCTTCGTTACTGCCAGGCAACTCTACATCCACGTTGCACACTGTTGGCTAGTCATGACACGGAAGCGAAAGAAAGGCTGCCCCTGCTTGATGCCACCCTCTCTCTCTCCCTGCCCTGCAGAATCTTCTGCGGACGCCCTTGCACTCACGATATGTCGTCGTATTCATCGTTTCTGAAGGCTACAGTCACGTCACCTCACATCAACACCCGTCATGCTCGACGACCCGGCGTATCTGCCGTTATTGTTCGTTGGGTTTTATTACTTTTCGAATCCTCGGCTTTTCTTTATAAAAGCCGATATTTTGTCTGTCACTCCAAACTTCTATACGTGAAATATTTTTTCAGCATGGCCGGTACGTCTTTGATATTTTTATTGTTATTTAAAAAAACTCTGAAGAAAAGCCATTATTTTGATTAATGAAGTGCACTCTAAAAACTGCGATGTTTTGTTTATATCACCATAATAGGAATATAAATGTGGGGACAAAGTATTATTTCTAAATTTCGCGACGGACCCACCCGGCCATCACAGATTTCACGCTCTATTTTTTGTATTCTGGCGACTCTTGCTGAACGAAATTTTCTAAAACTTGGTATTTTAGGCCTATGGCTCTCTAAGATGACAATTTACTTCATTTTTACCGGTTAAGAACAGAGTAGGCCCTTGTAGACCAACATATTTGCACAGCGCAAGACTACGAGCAGTTACGACGTAACTACTTGTAGTCTTGCGCTGTGCAAACATGTTGATTTCCCATCACCGACTAGCCCAAGCATCTGTCTTGTCCCTTGTAGATGCCGTCGAAATCTACGACGTCAAGGCGATTGGGGCTGCAACTTCAGGGGGGTCTTGCCTTCTGCATTTCCTTTTTGCGCGTTTTTTTTATCGCTTACCAAGCGCCGTCTTGCGGGCAAGCGTGGTGATTTCGGAATTGCGAAAGATAATGTTACATATACGAGAATAGTCGTTTATCTCTTTAGTCTCCATTGAAGTCTGCGGAAATTGCTGTGGCTGTGAGAGACACGTTAGAGTGACGTGAGATTTAAACGTTTTTTTTATTTGTTCAAAACAATTATGTGACTATATTGCCGGTGACAGCTTGTATGTAGTAGCACGCACCAAGTGCTGATTAAGTCGTTCACGCGCGTACCAGCTGCTTGTGTACTGTGCAATTAACTGAAGAGGTCTCCGTCACAGCTGGCTTCACTGCAATATGAGCCTTTGTAAGAAGAAGCCCTCTTTTGTAACAACTGTAATTTTTATGCAGTCGCACCATTGTGACGTTTGGCCGCGTGCTTGCTCTTTGGCCATCTGTATCCTCGTAAAGCTGTAGATGATGATGCAGGTTCACCATTGCCGAAACAACAGCGCCAGAACTAGATAAACGAATAAAAAGTGGACACACACAGAGCCAATGAAGTCGACGCCAACGTTACTAGAATTTATTCTAGTAACGTTGGTCGGTGCTGTGTGTTCACTCAGTATACCTTTTGCCACACATTCTCTGGCCGTGAAAGTCACTTCACTGTGCCACTCTGCAACTATTGGCCACGAGATCTAACAGAGTCGGCACCTAGCGGCGAGCGGAAGAAACGTCCTTGTGTGAATCCCTTTTTGTGTCGTCGACTCAAACCGCCCTCAGCGAGGCGCCGCTGCGTACAGTCGTATACAAGCCGCCGACCGTCTATTCACGCTAACGCGGTACTGAAGACCAATCTCGCCACGATTAGGCATCACTTTCACACGAGAGCTAGCTCTTTACCAGGATGACTGGCAGGGCAGCATAGAACATTGGTGGTGCCCGTAGCAACATAGTTTAGGTGCTCTTTTTTATACGTCCAAGAAGTTTATCACTGTGATTTCCACAGCCAGTATGACAATAAGCCGTTTTTAAGAACAACATAACATGAAAAAAAATGTTTCAGAACCCCTAGATTTATCAAAGCACGATCCTGCTGGAGCGCTGCTGAAAAAACTAAAAACTGTGGATGGCACATTCTCGTATGCTTGTGCACACGTTGACTTGTCACGTAGCATTCTTCTGACTTTTCTCTTCATCAATACCTAACAGGATGATTAAGCTCTCTGTTTTTCTTGGTTGCTGCTTTTCTGGATGCGATACACCATATGCTATACGTATAGAAAAAAAACAGCCCAGAATTTTTGACTGATGCTAGTAAACACTTTGTGCGTTAATATAATGGGCATTCCACGCTGTATGAGGTGTACCAGAATTTGTATTTGGCTTCCCTTTTCTCAGACTACATGATTGCAGACGGAGAGACGGAAAGCTACGATTTCGCCTACATTGACGCTGACAAAGAAGGATACGATGATTACTATGAGCGTTGTCTGAAGCTAGTCAAGCAGAACGGGATCATCGCCTTCGATAACGTGAGTGTCCGTCTTGTATGCTGGTTGAAACCTATACAATAAAGAATCTGCGCGCTGTAAAACTTCGAGCAAGCATCCCGTACCCCTTCCTATAATTACAAACAATAGGACAAGGTTTAGAGGAGGGGGGGATTTTCACGGTCGGGGACCTAAATTCAAGATGGAGGCGGAAGAGCCTCTAGAAAGAATGTACAGCTGTTCTTAAAAAAATGCATTAACTAACATGCATGAACTCAGCGTTTTTACTGAACTAGAGTGAATCGTCATGTGCAATTTCATATGTAATGACAACGGGGGAAAGTATTTTCGACAATTTGTGACACAAAACTCAGAATAAAACTACAAGGCCCCACATTGTTAAAGTGCTCAGAAACCGGGCATGTATCTAAAGACCTCAGAACACGTAAAGAAAAGCGGAACGGAGGAAAGAAGGGGGAGGGGGAGTGCTCACTCGGGTAATGACGCTTATTCGTGATTTTATGGCATGTCTTCCAGAAAGCACGCATGATTATCTCTTATGTCCGACTTCGGTTTTATTGGACGTTCAATGCACTGATTTCTGCCTTTTAGTTTGCTCTTCATGAATAGTTTCAGAGACTGATCTTTCTATTTTTGCAAAAGAAAGGAAAAACAATCATATTACACAGGTGGTAAACTAAGTTGCCTCAGTTTGAGCATGTATATTAGCAAAATGCCCCTGCGGTTTTGCGCAACGAATACAGTTCACCCTCGAAAAAACCAGCGTCTTCGTCTAAGGCACGTCATTAATGGAGATACTTTAAACAATTGATAGATAATTCTCGCAGGGCTTTTTCTTTAATCAGATTCCTTTATTGATTTTTTTATTTTCTTTTTTTCGTGGGTTTTCTTCTTAGTTTTATATGCGAAGCATGATGTCGATGCAGGTCCTACGTGGTGGCTCAGTGTTCGATGCTCAAACCTCCCACTCTGAAGCGTTGGCGATGCGATCTCTCAACGCCAAACTGAAGAACGATAAGCGCGTGCAACTCGCCATGCTACCTTTCGGTGACGGCGTCAACATCGTCCTCAAGAAATAAAAGAGTAGAGCGAAAAAAATTCTGCTCGACAAGATCACGGTGTTTGCCACGTATAACAAACGCCACGCAGGGTCACGTCGTTCGTAACGTCAGTGGTGCTTTCTTTTGTGGAATAAAACCTCTTTCGAGATTCGCCTCTTCAACTGCTTCAACCACGCTGGCAATGCGCCAACGTTGGCCTCCTGATGTTTGCGGTATATTGCCACGCGAGAACCTCAGGTCTATCATTCTGTGATGGGCCAAAGTGCGGCCACTACTCTTGCTCCTCAGGCGGACACCAGGCAGATGGAAGCACGCTTCTGCATGATCTTCTTCCTTATAAATAATCCCATTCAATAAAGCACGCGTGGTTTTTTTAAAGTAAATACACAGTTCTTAGTTTATGGGGTTAAACGTCTCATGTACACTCAGGCTTAAGGTACTTCATAATGGAGGACTTCGGATAATTTCGACCCCTGGGGATTCTTTAAGGTGCACTGACATCGGGCAGTGCACCAGCGCCTCTACCACGTCACCTCCATCAAAATGTGGCCGGCAGGGATTCGAACCCGCGTCTTTCGGGTCAGTAGCAGAGCCCTAATTACGACAGCATGCATGCCTATGTTTTGATGAAAACTTTTCTATAGCAACATGGTCGTTATGATTCTTGGCCAACTGCCTGTTTCTCCGAAATGACCGATGTAGTGAGGCCTTGGGACGATGCATGACAAGAGTCTTGATGTGTCGTCGCTCTTTCAGTGTTCTTTCGATGACCCTCCGAGCGAAAATGTACTATTCGCGACAACTTGTTAGCGGGCAGAATGTATGCACATTTGCTTTGGGTGCGCTTGCACTAATTGAGAACTCGGACTCTTTAGCAAACATTATGGCTGTAACAATACTTGAGTCTTAATGCGCTTTTTCAGCATAACCTTCCACCAAAGGAGCGCCATCAGAAAACCAAACCTCGATCATAAAGGCTATTAAATGAAACAACATTGTGCACGCACGCACAAACACGCACACAAGAAACACAAAGCGATAACTTCATCTACGAAGATCATTACGACACTGTGAACAACGCCTTGGAATCTTAGGGATGGGACCACATTCACAATAATTGATTATGCTAAAATTGTTCATTCGAAAAATTTCAGCCAATCACGACTTTGGGCATTATCATTTAGCGCATTTAGCTGGTCAATCAACAAGTAAATGTTCTGCAGCAGCCAATGCCATACGTGTAATGCTAATACGCTGTGTATTTAGTTCGATATTATTTCTTAAAAAGGTATTCAGTGCGTACCGCCAGCCAAAGCGTGATCCGATACTTCGACGGGCATACATGATTCATATATATATATATATATATATATATATATATATATATATATATATATATATATATATATATATATATTATATACAGGGACAGAGTGAGCATAAAGGCGACGACGACAAGAAACCAAGGAAGAGATGTACACCCACAGAGAGCCGGAGGCGAAAATGTAGGCCCGTGTGCTCAGATTCGGGTGCACATTAAAGAAGCCCAGGTGGTCAAAATTTCCGGAGCCCTTCACTACGGCGTCTCTCATAATCATATGTTGATTTTGGGACGTTAACACCCCCCCCCCATCAATTAAATCCCATACAAAGAGCGTGGTGTGTCATACATACTAAGATCACTTCGAAATAAACGTTGTTGGTAGTGGCGCTCCTCTGTGTGTGAGCACTCTGTCCGTTTTCATCGTCATGCCTTACACTTCAACTACGCAAAGAAAGAACAATGCAGATGCGAGGGTTGGTTGGGCCTTCCAACAGTAGCACTGTAACCGGCAATGTGCTTAATTCCTTGTGAACCTGTCGGTCCATAGTTCATACGTCCACAATCATTTCGGAGGTCATCACCGCATCTGACGGGAGCGACACGTTTCGCGGACAACTTGCACGCGTCTGGTTCCTTGCGAAGATTGTCGTCCATTGGATAAGCCATAGGGCACATGGGAGGGCTTTGCTTGCAGAGCGTCTTCAACGAAGCCGCTGGAGTGGCACTTGGAGGCAGCAGTCATATCCTGCAGCGGTAGACGATGACAAGGGTGTCGTTGCGGAGGAAGCCGGTGCGCTCATTGTGCAGCTCGGATAGCGGGCCATGTGTGAAAGCCAATGGGCACGTTGCACTCGTTGACAGGCCGCCCCATAAGATGCTTGCTCTTGGAGGGGATGCTGCGGAACGACTGCTGCCGGTCCAGGTGCAGGCCGCGACCCGACTGATCCACCACGCGAAGCACGTGCTGCGGCAGAGATGCACCCGTGAAACGCATCGCTTCCACAGGCTGCGTGCTCACTCAGCTGATCTGCAGTGTCTGTCACTATACACGTTAACAACTGAGGCTCGCTAACTCGGGGATGGTGTGGCGCTTACAACTCCAACTCTGGCGCTCGCAAGTTCACATTATTTATCACTGTGTAGTTGTGCCGGAGCAAGGCAATCACCAGTGGGACTATCTCTTACAGTGGACACCATCTTTTCACTGCTGTGACAAAACTGAATTTCTAGATTTTGGTTTCGCTCATTAGCCCGTTACGTTTTTGAAATCAGTGGCCGCATTCCCAAAGCGTTATTCTTAAGTCACCTTTTTCATTGGCCAGCTGGCTTTAATATTATGCTCTCTTATTAAAACTGGCTAAACATTTTCCCCGGATAACACTCAGGTAAGTCGCGTTTGTGAAGGCGAATGCAGAACTGTTATGCGCCGTTATTCGCGGAGTTATCGTGCTCAAATGCTCTTCGCAGCCCATGACAGCCAATCGTGATATTGAACATAGTTTTCGACGCCAACAGTTACAAAGAGTACATTTATTAATTAAACCCAAGGAGAGCGTGTGGCCTACTGTTAAAGGATTGCATGACAACGCCTGCATGTGAGCAGGAAGTGAAAACTCAACACTGGCACTCAACACCCTCCTCCGTGGATAGGTGAGGTATCGATATGTCGAGTTCATGCGAGTTACCTACTAATTGTAACTTTTGCTTAAAATGTGCAACCATAGAGAGTATATAAGAAAAGTAATCACCGAGCCATGAAACGCACCGTCACATGACGTTTATTCTATCCTCAAGTAAATCATGCAATAGCTGTTGTTTAAGCGCTCGAAAGACAACAAAGGAAGACAGGACAAGCGCAGAACTATTTGAATCTCAACCAATTGCCTCAGTAAGGATTGCATAGATCAGAGAAACGACCATAGCTAGCATTCTCACCTCGTACTTGCATGGCCAGTCGAGCACGCAGTCAAATTTTCCTTGCATTACCTGCAAGAGAGCAATA